>JAREIK010002159.1:507030-547745 GCA_029783825.1 Sapria himalayana | reverse complement strand
ATAAATATATTGATAGAAAGATAGATAGATATAAAGATAGATAAATAGATATTTAGATGATAGATAGATAGATTAATAGACATATAGAGAGACAATTAGATAGATAGATAGACCGATAGATTGAAAATTAGATAGATAGATAAATAGACATATAGATAGAAAGATAAAAACACTGATAGCGAGACAGATTAATAGATAGATTTATAATTAGATTGATAGAAAGTTTGATAGATATATTAAAAGAAGACATATTTTATAGATAGATTTAAGAGACATATATAGATTGATTGATTGACATATAGAAAAATAAATAGATAGACAAATATATAGACATAAAGACAGACATATAGATAAATAGAAAGATGGATTGATAAATAGATAGTTAGTTAGATTGATAGATAGATAATACATAGATTATTAGATAGATATACATATTAATAGAGAGATAGATAATAGATAGGTAGACAGATTGATAGACAACTAGATAGATAGATAGATTGATACATATATAGACCAAAAGATAGAGAGAAAGAAAGATTGATAGATATACAGATTGAAAGATAGAAAGATATAAAGATAGAATGACACAGAGAGAAAAAAGATAGATAAAAATATAGATATACAAATAGCTAGACAGACATATAGATAGATAGATATATAAATTGGTATTTAGTTTGATAGATAGACAGACAGACATATAGATAGATAGAAAAATAGATAGACGTATATAGATAGATAGATGATAGATATATAATTAGCCAGATAGATAGATAGAATTACATCTTAAATAATAAAATGATAGACATATTGATAGCCAGATTTAAAGATAGATTCTTAAATAGATTGATAGACAAATTAAAAGCTAGATGGTTAGACAAATATAATGATTAATTAATAGACATATTGATCGACAGATAGATAGTCAAATAGAAAGAAAAAGAGATAAATATATAGATAAATAGATAGATAGATAGATTGATTGATTGATAGATAGAAAAATAGATATACATACATACATACAGATAGATAGATAGATAGATAGATAGACATATATATAGACAAATATAGAGCTAATTGAAAGACAGATAATAGAAAGATAGATAAACACATAGATAGCTAAATAGATAGATATTTATATTGACAAAAGATAGACATAAAGATATATAGTTAGATAGATAGATAGAAAAATAGATAGATAGATAGATTGAGTGATAAATAGATAGATAGATAGACAAATTAATAGACATATAGTTAGATAGATTGATAGATAGAATGAGAGAGATTTATAGATAGATTGATAGAAAAACTGATAGATAGATTGATAGATATATTGATAGATAGATTTATATAAAAATCATAGACAATATGATAGAAAAATTGTTAGACATTTCAATATATACATAGATAGATAGATATATAGATTCATCGAGAGATAGTTAGATAAATATATAGAAAGTAAAAGATATAGATATATTATTAGATAGATTGATAAAATGATAGATAGAAAGATAGATAGACAAAGAGTAAAGAAGATAGACAACCAAACATGTAGATAGATAGATAGTATTTAGTCAGTTTGATAGATAAATTTGATAAACATATAGTTGGAATGTTTGATAAAAATCTTGATAGAGAGATAGATAGAAAGATTAAAAATAGACAAATATATAGGCAGATTGATAATAGCTAAACATATAGATAGAAAGATAGATTGACAGATAAATAGACCCATTAATAGATAGATTGATATTCAGATTGATAGAAGGATTGATAGATATATTGATAGGTAGATTGATAGATATATTTATTAGAAATAGATAGATAGATAGACAGATAGATAGGTAGATAGATAGATAAATAGATTGATTAATTTTTAGATAAATAGATAGTTAGATAGATAGATAAACAGATATAGATATATTATTAGACACTCAGATAGATAGAAAGATATATTGATATGTAATATATAGATAGATAGATAGCTACAAAGATAGAAAAATAGACAGATTAATAGAAAATAGATATATAGTTAGATAGACAGATAGATACATCAATTGATAGACAAATAGATAAATGCAAAGATAGATAGAAAGATAATTAGATAGATAGAAGATAGAAAAATAGATCGATTAACACATAACTAGAAAGAAAGATAGAACAATAGAAAGATAGATAGATAGATGGGTAGATTGATAATTAGAGATATGTTAGATAGATAGACAAATAGGTCGACAGATAGATAGACAGATAGGTAGAAAGATAGACACATAGATAACCAAAATGATAGATTTATTAATAGATAGATAGATAGATAGACAAATTGATAGATAGATAGGTAGATTAAATTGATAAATAGATAAATTGAAAGAATGATAGATAGATTGAAAGACAAATTGATAGGTAGATGGATAGACAAATCAATTTACAATTGATTGACAGATAGATAGATAGTTAGAAAGACAAAAAGATATATAAATAGATTTATAGATAGTAGATAGACAGATAGATCAATAGATAGACCACTAGATAGACATACATATAGATATATAGACATATATATATACATATAGATAGACATATAGATATACATATAGATAGGCAAATAAATAGAAAATATATAGATAAGTTATTAGACAAATAGATAGTCATATAGATAGAGAAATAGGTAAATAGAAAGATAGAAGCAAAAATAGATAGACATATAGATATATAGATAGATATAGATATAAAATGTTAGATAGATAGACATATAGATAGATAAATATATTCATATATATATATAGATAGATAGACACATAGATAGAACGATAGATAGACAAATAGATAGACTAATAGATATATAGAGAGATATATAGATTATACATAGATTGATAGACAAATTGGTAGATAGATAGATAGATAGATCGATAGACAAATTGATAGACATATTGATTGATAAATTGTTAAATATATTAATTGTCAAATTCATATACAAATTGCTACCCTTTTTGATAATCATATAGTTAGACAAATTGATAGGCAGATTGATAGTCAAATAGATAAATATATTGATAGATAGATTGATTGATAGATAGACAAGCATATAGATAGATAGACACATTGACAGATAGATTGATAGATAGATAAATATTTATATATAAATTATCAATATATAGAAAGATAGATAGATTATTAGATGGATATATAGAAAGATAGATATACAAATAGATATATTGATATATATATATATATATATATATATATTAATATATAGACAGACAGATAGACAGATAGATAAACAAATAGATTGATAGATTATTAGATAGATATACTGATAGATAGATAGATAGAAAAATAGTTAGACAAATATATAGACAGATAGATAAACAGATAGATAGATAGATATATAAATAGACTAATAAATAGATAGATAGATAAATAGATTCAGAAATAGAAAAAAAAGATATATAGATAAATATATAGGTATGTCAATAGACAGATACATAGATAGACACAATGAATAAAAGATAAATAGATAGATAGATAAAAAGATAGATAGGCTAATAAATAGAAAGATAGATACACATATTGATATAAAGATTGATAGAAAGATAGATATACATATAGATAGATAGATAGATTTATATTCAGATAGATAGTTAGATAGATAATTAGACAAATTGATAGAAAGTTTGATACACAGATAGATAGACAAATAAATACATAGATTGATAAATAGATTGATAGACATATAAATAGATAGGTATATATATTAATATACATATAGATAGATAGTCAGTCAGACAGATAATCAGGTAGATAGACATTTTATTAGATAGATAGTAAAGCAGAAAGATAAAAATCTAGACACATTGACAGATATATGAGAAAATATATAGTCAGACTAATAGATAGATAGATTGATTGATAAACAAATAGAATGAGAGATAGAAAAATACACAAATAGACAGATAGATATAAAGATAGATAGATAGTTTTATAAATATATTGATAGATAGATAGATTGATTGAGTAATAAATATATTGATAAATAGACAGATATATCGACGTTTAGATAGACAAATAGATAGACTTATAACAAGACAGATAGATAGACATATAGTTATATAGATTGATAGATAGATAGATCAACAAATAATATATAGATAGATAGAGAGATAGACATATAGATAAACATATAGATAAAAAAATAAAAATAGATTTATAGACAAATAAATAGATAGATTGATAATAAGATTGATAGACTGATAGATAGAAAGAATGATATAAAGATTGATTGATAGATTGATAAATTAATTGGTAGATTGATTGATTGATGATAAAAATATAGATTGATATTTAGATAGACATATAGATAGATAGATAGATAGATAGACATATTCTTAGACAAATAGATAGATAGAAAGATATATATATTTTCTTATACTGTTAGATAGATAAATAGATAAATAGATAGATAATAAATAGATAGATAGACAGATAGATAGGTAGATAGACAGATAGATAGGTAGATAGATAGACTGATAGATAGAATGAAAGATAGATAGATAGACTAATAGATAGACATGCATATAGATAGTCAGATAGATTGTCACATAGATAGATAGAAAGATAGATAAAATGATAAATAGATATATAGATTGATAGATATATAGAAAGTTTAATAGATAGATAAATAGAAAAATAGATAGATAGATAGATTTACTGATAGGTAGAGAGCACTACAAAAAAAATCTCAAATAACAAGGGAAGATTCCCTAGCTTAATGGGGGTTTTCCATCTCTAAAATAGATATAACAACGGATTAACGATGAAACCATTCCCAATCTAAAGTTCTTGTCACAAAAATTAACGAGTAAATATATTTCCTACCAAAACTAGTGAGGGAAAATTCTCTAGCTAAATTAGCAAGGATATTTTCTCTAGCTAAATTAGCTATGTAAAATCCCTAGCTATTTCTTTCCAAAATTACTTTCCCATTTTTAATTTTTTATATAAAATTTAATTACATATTTTAAAATTTTTATATTAAATTTAATAAAAAGATAAACTATAAATCATTTTTAATAATTAACAAAAAATAAAATCATTTAATAAAATATTCTTATACAATATGTTACATTGTTAAAATATGAACATAACATAAATTGATTACATCTTATTCTTCATCAAAGTATCTAATGATAATAAATAAATTATAATTTATCCGTGAAATTGACGTTGCTTTCTCTCTCCCAGTTCATTAATATCTACATACTACACTAGCACCATAGCAGGACCCTCCATGGCTATCAGCATTGCTTCATTTAGTTCTAGTCTGCATTTCCTCTCCACCGTCAACTCCTTCCTTTTAGCTATCATTGCCCTTTTTGTATCTAGCTACTCTTCAATTAGTACTTTTTTTAACCTTGCGATCAGTTGCATGTATGTAAGTGCCTATGTGTGTGTGTAAACACTAACACATGTACTTTCATGCAAATACACATACCATCAAATGCAATAGAAGGAAATAATCTAGGGCTTTAAAAACACACTTATATGTCTTTCAGGCATGGTCAGCATCTTCTAGTTCTTTGTCCTCAAGTACTCTAAGTAGATAAAGAATATTGTTATACCTGCACATGAAGCATAACATACTACATTTACAAACTAATAAAGAGCACAATAATACCACTGATAAATAGATAGACTAGTTCATGCAACTCCAACTACCATTTGCTAGAAATTTCACACAACTAGATAATCTTTAGCTTATTTTTAAATTACTGAATCAAGATTTCATGAAGATTTTCAGTGTACTGCCCATCAAAATATACTTCTGTGTTGCCCAGCTTCATGCATCAGTCCATGGTTAATTTTAAGAAATTTAGAAAAGAATTTTGTATGGAAATAATATGTTTTAAAAAAAATTCCAAAATATGATGCTTGTTTAAAAAATATTACCAAACTAGTGCTTCTAGAAATAGTATGGTAATTGCCGTCAATGTGAATGATGGTCATTACCATGCTATCGAATTTTTAAAATGAAGACATTCATCAATGTCTGCCTCACTTGATGATGTCGAATTCAGGCTTGAATTTGGGTTTGACATGAGTTCCAATTAGGATTCATTTATGCTTTCAATATTGCATCTTGGCCAAATAGATTTCCAAGTGAGTGGCCAAGTTAAGTTGGTGGTTTGATCAAGAGATGATGTTGAAATGGAAGATAAAGAAGATGAATTTAACTTGTTGGTTTTCTTTAGATTGAAATGGAGAAGCCACTTGTGGCAAGCATCCCTTGATTTGTTGAAGTTGACAGGATCAATCTAAATCGTGATTAAAGAAGAAAAACAGATCATTTAATAAGAAGAAGAGGGTTTAGATACATTTGATTTTGACTAGGCCATATTTCTTATTTAATAAAACAAATAGGCATCTTATCATCACCCCACTTTTCTTCATTATACCACTGGAGCCACGACGGCAAACTTGAGCAAGTAGAACATGCATAAATGAACTCATGGTTTTGAAATTGAGTTTCTTTGCCATTTTTAATGGAGCAATTAGGACTGCATGTTGTGCTTTTTGTAAGTAATCCAGATTCAATCTTTTGCCAGTGAAAGCCACTCTCACATGTAGATGTTTTGCTCTTACACCCATTTTTATTCTTTTTAAAAATTTAGTCAAATGCGTGACTAGTGAGATATGAAGTGTTTATGCACACATATATACAATAGTTGACACAATGGTACCTATGAATAAGTGTGTGGGTGTATATTTTTGTGAGTGTCTTTGTGGGTGTAAATTTGAGTCATTGATGGATACTGTATGTGCCTGATATATAACACTAAAGTAATATGAGAGAAAAAAAAATAAAAAAAGGAATTGTTTTACCCGTTGAGATTGAGACTAAGTTTCAGGCTTCCAACTAGAATAGTGACTGGATAAATTCCCATATAGTCTTCAGAGAGGGAAAGCCTACTTTACACTTAATGTAAGTTTTGAATGTGGCGATTCCCATGAGCCATACTTTTCCAGCCTCGTCACCTATTCCATAGATCAGTCTGTGCATCTCTGTGATAATGTACTCTGTAATGTTATTACCTACTTGTCAACTATAATTTGACTAGATATCAGAGACTCATTTAAGATCACTCACATATAAAACAACTTCTCTACTCGAATAATCATCTATGATGTACTTAAGCTACATAAATTTTTGGAAAATATCTACTTTTGAATGATTCCTTAAAGAGAACAGAGGAAATGTTACTAATCTAACCATTTCCATTTTCTCCATCACTCCACTCACTACGCCCTCTATGTTTGCCACACACTCTCCCATAATCACTATGTTTTTTTTCTTCCTCTCCATCACCGGTAAAACCCTCGTCACATCTTCAATCTTTCTCAGTGTTTCTAATGACGAGCTTAAGTCCTTCTCTAATGGTTCAAATTGACTAAAAGAAAGAAATTGAGGAGGAGAAGAGTTGGCTACCGTAAAAGGTTTTATGGCTTCTAGAACAAATATTTGTAGTAGCAGCCAAGATAGTGGATGTACTTCTAGAACAAATATTTACAAATATGGTTTGTTCAACCTTGTTTTCACTTGGTTAGATGCCACACACTCTCTCGTCATTCTCAATGCCTCCCTTTAAAAATATTTAAAATTTAATAGCCAGCATTCATAATGATGGCCTTTGATTTTTAAAAATTCAATAGCATGACAATGACCATCATTCACAATGATACAAATTGTCATGCTATTTTTCAGATACATTAGTTTGGTAATAATATTCAATTTAGCATTATATTTTGGATTTTTTATTTAAAACATATTATTTCCATACAAAACTCATTAAAAAGTGCCAAACAGGAGGGAAATGGTAGTTGAAATGACAACAAGAAGCGTGGTATTGAATTTTTGCCAACTATAGGTTCATATAAAAATCCACCGAAACATGGAAATCTGAAAGAAACAAAAAAAATGAGAAAAAAAATAAAATGCATAAGAAAAGAACACAAGGTAGCTCACTTTTTTATTTTATTTCCCACTTGAGTTTTACAATGACCATCTTCCCAGTCAAGTTGTTAAGAAAAGACTTGGGATTAACGAGGATGGTTTGCAACATTCAGCAATAAAAAAACTAATGAACTATGTTATCATGCACGTATGCATCAGATATTTTTCTACAATTACTTAAAAATGCATCGGTATGTATATATGCAATATACATGCATACAACATGAATATAGTATAACTATATGTGTCCAAACACACACACGCACACCATATTTTCCTATCTTCTCATTTTTCGTTATCTAGTCCATATATTGCACCTTTCTTGTTCAACTAAATTATTGATGCTTAGAAATAGTTTTTACCAAAAATCAAAAAAAAAATTTTAATCTTCATATCCCATGTGATCTAAAATTTATTATTAAGTTTTTTGCTTAAGAAAACTGTGAGAAATTTTTGTTTATGAAAAATAAATGACAATTTGAAAGAATATTTAAAGGTTGTGAGCATAAATAGTTAATTTTGCTTCAATGCATGAGATATTAAAAACTAGTATTAATATCATTCATGAAAGCAAAAAATATATGAATATCTCATGTACACAAAAAATTATATCAAACAAGAAAACTTGATTACTACTTCATACAAATTTTCTTTTAACCTCTCATTATCATCATCAACGAAATATTATCTCAATACTATTATGAACAAACGTTACTCTAACCATAAGAACATGAGTTTAATCAATAAAAATATCAAATCTACTTCATAAGAATGCTTGTCAAATTACCTATCATGATGTTTGAGTAGATGTTTTACCTTCACTTCGTTGCTATTATAATAGCCCATCTAGCTTCTCTACAAAACTTCTCAGTTTTGCCTTGATAAGAAGGGTCTATGCCCTATCCAAGCAACCAAATCAAATTAAAAACAAAAAAAACAAAAAAAACAAAAAAAACAAAAAAAACAAAAAAAACAAAAAAAAACAAAAACTTTCACAGCTAAATGCTATGCCAAGCCTGTTATGAGCTCACAGAGAAATTAGCATCTCGCCTCTTGCTAGTATTTGAGGTCGTAAAGCATCAGATCCAGCTCATTAAACTCATATTCAGCAACATCCACACTTATGGGTCACATATTGCATTGATGTAGATGGAATCAAGGTCTAAGCCTTGTGAGCAATGATTTTAATAACACATAGTGAGATGCAATGTTTTTGATAACATACGGTGAGCATGTGAAGATTTTCATAGCACACAATGCATGCGTAATCATGGTAGCTAATGCAAAGTGGATGGGGTTTACAGCTCTTTCAGATACCCTTTCCTAGATTTTAGCTTTCATTGGGGTCACTTTTGATGCCATGTAAAACATTAAATCACACAACATAAAATAAATATAATACACTTGATGAATAACCTCATACAAACAATGCCCTTATATAACATGTTATTTTTATTAGGGCACCTCACAGGAAGTATAACCTCTATATCACTCTCAAAGTGTACCTATTTGCGCTAGGCATGCCTCAATCTGTAAGACATGATAATTCTTCCACCAAAAAACTATCAATAGAATAACGTATCAATTAATAAAGTAGAAAACATGGCACCTAGGAAAATATAAGCAATATCACAAATACCATCCTCATCAATAAGATAGTTATATATAGTATATATGTACATATCATACTGTAGTGTATATGTATATATGCTGAGTATATATATAGATATATACTATAGTATATATGTACATATATAGTGTAGTATATATATATACACTGTAGTATATATGTACATATATACTATAGTATATATACATATACATTGTAGTATATATGGATGTCTTATAGATATAGAACAAAAAGTATAGATATATATATATATATAGAATAGTTTGTAAAGTATTATCCCATTTATACTTCACAAAGAAGGCACAAAACATCATTATTAACATTAATACGAAATGTGAATATTATTTAAATTTTTGAAAATATATCTAAAAACTCTTAGAAAAAAACCTGGAAGACAAGCTACGAGCAAGGCTTGGAGCATCAAAGTTCATACCTTGCCTTCCACAACTAGAACTCTTTCCTATTCCTATAACCCAAAAAAGGATTGCTCTGCCTTTCCACCCCCCACAGCACTAAGCTCCCGTGCGACTTTCTTAGAATGTTTCTTCCCCTCTCCATGTGCTTGCACCAATAATTTTGATTGCTTAGCTTTATTGTAGTAGTCCATCAACCCTGTAGCTTCTATTGTAATATGGTTCCTTTCTTGGTTCGAAGTAAGAAACATCACTTCATTGTATGCATCAATGTAACTATAGAACAATTCAATATGCTCTCCATAAAAACAATATACACTCCATAAAAACAATATACACTCCATAAAAATAATATGCACTCTTAATAATAATATGCACTCTTAATAATAATATGCACTCCATAAAAACAATACACATTCAAAGAAAAAAAAAGGAACAAAACTTCAAAAATTAGATGTTTTGTCTTCCCAATATAAAAAAAAGCAAATGGCTGCAAAATTTGCAAACTTCAAATAACAAGACATCTTGACTCATGTTATTCCCAACTATCCCCACTCCTCTTCTTTTCATGCTAATCGTCAAGGGATACATAGATGTGCTAGTTGTGTAGCATGCGGATTGGCACCCACCACAACCCCATAGATAGCACTGCTAAGACTTGCCTGTGCAAGTGCATACTCGTATGGGAATGCCAAAGATATCCATGTCATTGCTATTGGTGACCACGTCCAAGCTTTTCT
This sequence comes from Sapria himalayana, assembly GCA_029783825.1. NCBI lineage: Eukaryota > Viridiplantae > Streptophyta > Magnoliopsida > Malpighiales > Rafflesiaceae > Sapria > Sapria himalayana. The sequence continues at coordinate 536,957 of JAREIK010002159.1, read as the reverse complement.
TTGGAGTTTTCAAATGTGGAATAAAAATGGAGTTTGGATCCTTTGGTTTCGTTGATTTCTTTGTTTTTGATTTTTTTGGCGGATCACTACTTTACTTTCTCTTGGATTACTACCTTGTTCATTAGGGCTTGGTTGATCGATCTTACAAATCCTTTCACCTCGCAAAGAATCATGTTGGTGTAGAATCTGCAATGGATGAGCTCTAGAAGTTTCTATGAGGATAGGATAATAAGTATTTGGAGGTAACTTGTTCAAAAACTTATCTCTCTAGTTTATCCAGACATCTCTCTTGTCTTGTATTGCAAGAGAAGTGTTGAAGACATCGCATTCATAGAGATGGAATGGATGTTGGCATTAATGATAAAGTTGTTAAGATCACTTCCCAGTAAGAAAGGCTTCATGTCATGGTTTTCCATGCTAGGTATTAGTTGTAGACCAAGATGCCACTTGAAAGATGGCTCGTAATAGCCACAGTTCCTCCTGTTCAGCCCGTCATCATTATGGAAATTAAAAAATCAATAGTTTAATTCCACCGATGACTGATAAAAAGCAGTAACAGATCTGAACAGTGACAATGCAGATCTGCATGAAATAAGACTGTAAAGAACAAATCCGAGTCTGGGTGGGACCATAATTTTTTCGTTCATCTCACAACTTCAGAAGATAACGTGCTATTCCCAGGACCAAGAGGACCATCCAAGCCTTTTATATAACTATAATAGGCTAAAACTCTACCCGAAATATTCAGGTACACAAACATATTCATAGATATACAAAAATAGTAATTATAGATATGAACAAACATGAATCTAAGTTGATAGTTATACAACTTCAATAGATATCTAAAAGATGGCTAGAAATGTTGTTTAGAGAGAGATAGAGAGTGCAAAAATAAAATGTTTTAGAAATTATAAAGATAATAGAAGCTCGTCTCCTTTTGATCCATTTGAGATCGATAAAGATGGGACCCATCCATAGGAAGGACCGTGGCAATGTCTGAAGGCTTTGAATCAGAATTTTTTCGTGCAATTCACATTAGATGTCTTGTAAAGATTCATGATTAGTTTAATCGGCAAAGCAAAGAATAAAACCAAAATAAAAAAATAATACCTCTAAAAAAATCTCATCTTGTTTAGTTATATATAGATAAAAATCAAAAATAGTTCAGAAATAATTCTGATACAAAAATCATCCTCATTATTAATTGTTGTTTTTGTGCATGCCTCTCCTGCTTGGTTTCGTAGTTGGATCTCAAAATGCTATCTATCACGTCAATGCCGCTAACTGTGACTCCATATAGGACATCTACTGTTGCATTAAATTTATAATATCTTTCATCTCATCATTCATTTCTTTCATCTCATCATTTATTTCTTTAATTTATTGCATTTCTTCCTTCAAATGATTAATCTGCTCATCCTTATCTTATTTCATTTTCTGCATTTCTTCCTTCAAATGAGATATTTGCTCATCATTCTCTTTCATTTTGTTTTCCATAACTTCAAAACATTCATTTGTTTCTATTACTTATTATTCGACCACCTCATCCACCATTGCTATGATATATGAATTAGAAGCACAACTGCTATAACAAAATGCCACTTCCTTTGAGCTGATCTCATATACTCACTACTTCTTATGACCTCCTATGATCTCCAAATAGACAGGATCATAGTCAATTGGTTGAAAATCCATAGAACCCTCAACTTGTTAAGAAGCAACTATCACACGTTCTTCCATTAGTTCTTGTGATAAAATAGAGAAAAATACTATTCTAGATATACATAAAATAAATTTAATATTTTGCATTCCAAACAACTTTCAAAGTTTACAATAGTATTATAAAATTAAATTAATATAAGAGATTCTTACAGCAATCATCTGAGACTTATTGTCAACAAACTGACCATCTACTTTTTTTACATGTATCTTCCTAAAAATCTCATAAAAATTGGGATCTCGACCCAATTGTCCAGCCTAGAGTATATATTTATTAAGTCTAAAAATAACAAATGTTAAAAAATTTTAACAAATTTAATAAAACCCTTCACATATTTGATTTATTTGGACTATTAGGACAACCACTAAATATATAAATGTTTTAAATTTTAAAATTATACCAAATATCGACCATGCTCAATGCTCGACTTTGATCCTCCCGTGTGGCGAGACATTTTTGTACCTAGTCTGGCTGATCTTTAGAGATAAAATCATGTTTTTGGCTCTCTGTGAAATAGGTGCATATCTTTCTCTATATGAGTGTCCTAGTAAAGGCTAGAGGAGTGTCGAGTGTCTCTTATTTTTAATAGCTTGCCTCATATTAGGTTTCGAGAAAAAGAAGTTCCTACCTAAAAAGGTGCCTGATAGACCCTATTCAATGCTAGAGGTTTTTTTACTTGAATTTTTAGGTTTTATAATTCTTATATCCTAGTTTAAAAATCTTTGGGTCTAACATAAGTGTGCATTTACGTAGATGTTCATTTAATTTGGTAATCTATAGTAGATTTCATGATTTAACGAAGGATTTCTAGGATCAAGTATATTATGATATTGAGAAGGATCTTGAAAGATATCAAAGTACTCATTTGAATGTAATGAGTTATCAGGATGATGTACTGGATATTTTGAGAAAGAATTCTAGGTCTCCTCTAATAGAGAGTGAATTATTCTGTTTGCAAAAGTTAATTGAGGGCTATACTTCAATGTATGATGAGGAGAAACCCAATTTGTATGAACATACGAATGAAATATTTAAGATAATGATCTCTAAAGAGAATACAACTACTAAGAATTATCTCAAGATCTACCTTGATCATGTTGTCTTAGTATCACCTATTCAATATTTTGATCATTACACTATAGAGATCATTATTATTTATGTACTAGGTTCTCTCTTCACCTGTATTAATGATTACCTTGTAGTTCCCATATAAACTCTGATTGAATATCTGAAAATGTGTGTAAGATTCCAAGCCCATGTCTTGAAAGGCGCAAAAATGCGAGATAAGAAAATAGTGTCAGACAAGGCTTCTAGCTGCAATGAGAAGGCACAGCAGGTTAAGCTATCTAACAGAAAACCTAAAAAGAAATAATATAAGAAATATGTGATAGGTGTGTTTGGTTGAATTCTTATTGGATTGACATATGATTGAGGTTACAAGTCAATTCAACTTTAATGAATATTATGTAAAGAATAAGGATGGTAAAAAAATCTCAATCCTAGGCAATTTTGAGATTGACATGATTCCGATCAAACTCAATCTACTAATGGTATGTAAGCCTAAGGCTTGGAGACCCATAAGTGAAGATTTAATACCACCTTTTTATATATCAAATTTGCGTGGTAGGTACTAATCCGACCTAATAGGTGATATTTATTAGCACTTTCACATAATTACATCCCATAACTTGACCCATTTTAATATTCATCTAAATACTGGATATACATAATTGTGCTTAGCCTTGAATAAATTACAGGAATAGGCTTTTAATATTAATAAGGATGTATCGAGCTTCATTAAAAAGAAACATCAACTGTTAGTTAAATATGGTTTACTTATGCCTGAAAGTCTATCAAAAGTGAATGTTAGTAGGTCCATAGAAATAGTAAGGTATACTTATAAACAGTTTAAGAAATAGTACCAATTTCTAAGTAATTATGATTATTTGGTTAATATTCTCATGGAGCGTATCCAATGTGCTCGATATGAAACTTTCACAACCAAACTAGCATCAGCCTACAATTATAAATTCTATCTACCGGCCTTGGTTGACTTTCATGGAATAATTATCCGTGCTGGGGAATTCCAATTTCATGAGCATGATTTAACTAGAAGTCTAATTCTTTTCTCTAGTGAGAATGCTGAAGTAAATGTATATAGACCAATAAGCAGTGTTGCTGCTTTTCATTGTAAGAAGTTCATAACTTATGAGAGTACTTTCTTATGGTAAAAAAAAATAATATGGATGATAATTTATCGGATGAGGATCTCCTCCAAATTGTAAAAGATAATGATGTGGCTGATTTCTATCAATTCATAAGCAAGTATCTATGTCTTAAAAATAGTACTAATCTAATGCAAATTCCTATCATACAAGATACTTCAGCAAGTGCTTATCAAATTATAAGTTATATTATGTTAGATACAAAATTAGCCTCATTTACTAATCTTATACCTTTGATTGAAGATAATACTATTTTAATTAAAGATATTTACAGTACTATTTTAGATGAACTTCTAAGATACTGGAACAAGAAATTGTCTGAAAATCTACATAACATAGTAATTCCAAGTCTCACTCATAAATTAATCAAAGTACTCTTCATGTCTATGTTATATGGTAAAACTTTATTAAGTATATCAAATGATATTTATCAAAATTATAAACCATTGTTAAGACAACAAGAATGTAGTGAATTAGCTAAAGATATAAATCCTTCTTTAAAGAATGCTATCCATGTATATTTTATCTAATGGAATTGATCTACAATGTGGATTAGTTAGCATCAGATATGAATCAATCCATTTTATATAGTGTCCATCCTTAAAAAACTGAGCAGGACTATATGAAATTTAAAACTGAACAAATATATGTTATTGATCATAACCAAAAAAAGAAGGCAAGTTACTCTACGAATTCCCACGGATGATATGGATCAAAGGAAGAGTCATTCATCTACCTTTGCTAACTTCATTCTTCAGAAAGATGCATACATAGCCAGGTGTATGATAAAGGAAACGTGCTATTTAAAGGCACATGTCTATATAGTTCATGAAAATTTTATTACAACAGCATTATATGCATTCCAAATGCCCCATTATATATTAAGGTTAGAATTGAATTGGGTAGTCCCATATTAATGATTAACAAATTTATATATATCAATTTGATCAAAAGGGTAAAGATTCGAAAGATTTGATTTGGTCTCATTTTTGAACAAATTTTATCATGAACGCAATATTATGTTAAAATCAACTAAAGAAAATTATTTATAATCCTAACAAATGTCAATTTTTAATCCTTACAATTATTTTATTTCATCTTCACCTTTACAAATTAGAGCAATTAGAGCTATATTGTATACATGATTAAACCATTTTAAGCATTTCACTTTTTATTTTGAATACACATGCATATTAGTCTTTATTTTGAACAAATTATAAGTGATCATTTTTTTAACCAATATCATGATGGAAATCAATAATTACAAAAAAAAACAAGGCTAAAGTGTGACATTGGTATAGAGAATGTACAGAAATAATTAGTTTAGTAGCAGATATAACAGATGAAGCATTTTTTATTACTACAAACCCTCTTCCAATCTCTGAGAATTTTCAAATGGCCAACTAGTTCAAGTTCTTTGGTCGTTTCTCGTTGTAGCGAGCTATCACTCACCGGCCATAGTGAGAACACTCAATAAAGGATTGAGGTCCACGCTCGTTGTTCAAATGAAATTAAAAGACAAATCATTGAATTAATGGGACTCCTTGCTTGAGCATAAAGAGTGCACATGAGCAATCATTCTCTTTTTCCTCAACAGAGAAACCTATTTAGGACCCTGATGCTGCCGAGCAATTTGCCGAATTATTGATAGTGCTGGCCTGGCATGATTGACACCCTTGGGATTACTCAGGAAGAAGGTGATTTGTTGGAAGGCTATTGCAATAGCAATGATTTATCTGTCATCTCCGGAGTTCAGTAAAACTAACATGATGCAAATTGCTTCCCGTCCTTAAAAATCAGATTTTCTTCATGGGTATGCCATGACTATGACGATGCGTCAATGCCATGCAATATCCATGTTTCCCAAACTCTAGCAATATGTTTCTGTGGACATTTGTGACTTATGTTTCATTTTGAATATGTTGGAGTCAGAGAGAGAGAGGCCAATGGAGAGAGTTAGAGTCTTATAGTTTCTCTATCTATTAAGTTTATTAAGTTTTATTAGGTTTTAAAATTCCATTAATGTTTTAATTTTGAATTATCAGAATATTTAATATACAATAAATATATATAAAACATAAAGACTCATCTTTTTATTTTCTTAATAAATTATTTTCAACAAGTTAATGTGTGTAGCAAGACATATCAAAAATAAATACCTTTCAATTTTTAATTATCAAATTAATTAAACATAAATATATAAATAATTTCAAAAAAATAGATGTTTGGATTTCCAAATATAAAAAAAAAACAAATGACTACAAGATTTGTAAACTTAATATGGCAAGACATACATGAAAAGATTATTGGTCATCAAGACACTTTCCTAAAAAATTATAAATACTTTTTTTGTTAAAAAAATATATAAATATATAAATTTTAAGTTTATAAATTTTTTAGAAATCATATTAATTTTTATGAAGATGATATGAAATAATTTTAAAGACATAAAATTTCAAATTATTTGATATAATTTATAATTTATAAAATTTAAAAAATTACTTAAAGTGATATGGTTTTTAAGAAAAATTTATATTTATTAAATTTAATAAAGACGGAATATTAAAAGCTAATAGTATAAATTTAACTCAATTATTTAGTTCTTATAAATTTCAATAGGGGAAAACATCTCTATATTTATCTTTAAATATTAATTTATTTTCATTTAAAGATTATGAAAAATTAGAAATTTTTTTATAATTCAAAATTTTCAAATTTTTTCGTAATTATTTTTTATAAAATTTTCATTAGGCATAAACCTATTTTTTATACTTAAAATAATATTAATATTTACTATTTTTTTCATTAAATATGATATAAAAATATAAATATATTATATTTTATCATACAATAAATTATTTAATCTTTTTATTAGTAGAAATTATAATGTATGTTCATTTTTTTTAATATCTTTAAAAATTTTAATAATTATAAAATTAATTATTTAATGTTATTATAGTCTATATTAATAGTTATTGTAGACTTTATTAATAGTTATTGTAGTCTTTATTAATATTAATTTTTTTTGTATTTATATATTTTTTTAAATTAATTTTTTATAATAACGTATTTTATAATTATAGGAGAAGAATGTGTCATTCAATGATCACTCATCTATAGACCATGGAATAAGTACCTTTAATATACAAAATTAAATAAAATATCAAAATAAATAGGATATAAAAAAAATTAATTCATTAAAGATTAGTGATGAAAATAATGTCCAGCCCAAATAGCTTGGGAAAAATTGCTAGCTAAATAGATATATTTTGTGAAAAATAAAATTTAAAAGATAATCGCTTGCAATAAAATATCAAATAGTAAAAAAAAATTTAAGACAACCACTCAGTGATGGATTTTGCCTTGATATAATTAGCTAGGAAAATCCATAACGAAATCCATTGCTAAATTCTCCACAATTCTTGGCGGGTAATTTATGAAAAATTTAGTAATGTAATATTTTCAAACAAACATTTCCATCGCTAATCTATTACTAATCTATCGCATAATTTTAATTTAATGTAAAATCAAATATCTGTTGTTATTTCCAAGCTAATATCTCGCTAATTAGCTAGAAATTTTATCCATAGCTAAATTTCCCTAGCTAAATTGATAATTTTTTGTAGTAGAGATAGATAGAAAAGATAGATAGACAGATAGATAGATATAAAGATATATTCATAGATAGATTGCTAGTTAGATAGAAACATATATAGATAGATAAATAGATAGAATGATATACAGATAATTAGAAAGACAGATAGATACATAGTTTAATAGACAGATTGATAGATATATTGATAAATAGATAAAAAAGATAGACAAATTGATAGATAGAAACATAGACAGATAGATAGAAACATAAATAGTTAGTAAAATAGATAGAAGGATAGATAACGACATAGATAGACTAATAGATAGACAGATAGATAGACAGATAGATAGATAAAAAGATAGATAGAAAGACAGACAGATAGATAGATAGATATACAAATAGATTGATTAGGAGATAGATAAATAGATAGAGTAATAGAAATATTGAAAGATGGATTGATAAATAGATTGATAGACATATTGATAGAAAGATTGATAGCTAGATTTATAAAGAAATTGATGAATTGATTGAGAAAAAGATTGATAGACTAATTGTTAGAAAGATTGATAGACAAATTGATAAACATATAGATATATAGATAGATAGAAAAATAGTTAGATAGATATATTTAAAATATATAGATTAATAAAAAGATAGATAGATATATAGATAGATAGATAATAGAAAGATAGATAGATAGACTGATAGATAGACTAAATATAGATAGATAGATTGATTAATTAATAGATAGATATACAAATAGATAGATAAATAAATAGATAAATAGATAGACAGATAAATAGATAGAAAGACTGATAGACAGACAGATTGATTGATTGATTGAAAGATAGACAAATAGATAGATAGATAAACATATAGATAGTTAGATTGATTGATTGCAATATAGACAGATAAATATACAAATAGACAGATAGATAAATAGATAGATAGACATATAGATAGATAGAGAAACAAAAAAAAATAGATATAAAAATAGACAGACGGACAAGCAGAAATACAAATAGATAGATAATTTGAAATATAAATTGATATATAAATTGATAGGTAAATTGATAGACAAATTGATAGACAGAAACATAAATAGATAGATTGAAAGATAGATATATAGATTATATAGATTAGATTGATATATAGGTAGATAGATAGACAGATAGAAAGAAAGAAATATAAATAGATATATAGTCATAGAGATAGATAGATTGATTGAGAGATAGATAAACAGAAAGCTAGATAGAAAATAGACAAATAGATAGATAGATAGATAGATCGATAGACATATAGATAGATATAAAGATAGTCAGATAGATAGATACATACATAGAACGATAGATGTGTATAAAAAGATTAATATAAAGATTGATAGAATGATTGAAAGATAAATTAATAGATAGATTGATATTCAAATTGGTAGATAGTTGATTGACATAATGATAAATAGAATGATAGATAACTAGATAAACATATAGATCATTGATAGATATACAGATAAATAGATTGATAGATTGACAAATAGATATACAGTTAGATAGATAGATTAAATTATAGACAGATAAAAGATAGATAGATAGATAGATAGATAGATAGATAGATTTATAGATAACAGATTATTAGACAGATATATATAGTGATATAAAGACTTATAGATAGATAGATAAATAAATAGATAAACAGACAGATAGATAGAAAGATAGATTGATTGATAGATTTATAGATATACAGATTGATTGATTGATTGATTGACAAATTGATAGAAATATTGATAAACATGTTGATAGACAGATTGATACATAGATTGATATACATATTGAATAAAAGATTGATTGACAAATTGATAGACAAATACATAGATGGATAGATGGACAGATAGACATTTATAGAGATAGACCAATATATATATATATATATATATATATATATATATATATATATATACAAATAGATATACAAATATATAGATAGATATATAGAATATTAGATAGATAACTAGCCCGATAGATAGATAGAGAGACTGAAATATAGAGAGACAGACAAATGGTTAGTTAGTTAGATAAATAGATAGATAGATAGATAAAAAGATAAATAGAAAGATAGGTACATTGATATAATGATAGATCATATATATAAAGATAAATAGATAGACAGATAGATAGATAGATAGATAGACAGATAGAAATAAAAATAGATAGGTAGAGAGATAGACAGAAAGATAGACAGAAAGAAAGATAGCTAGATAAATAGATATATAGAAAAATAAAATGATAGATAGATAGATAGATAGACAGTTATATAAATAGATAGATAGACAGATAAATAAACAAATAGATAGACTGATAGATAGATAGATAGACAGACATATAGATAGATAGATAGATATACAGATTGATAGACTAATAGGAAGAAAGAAAGAAAGATAGATAGATAGATAGATACACAGACAGATTGATAGACAAATGGATATTCATATAGATAGACAAATAGATATATAGACAAATATATACACAAATAGATATATAGATAGACTTAGAGATAGACATATAGATTCACAGAAAATACACTAATAAATAGATAGATAGATAAATAGATATATAGATAGACAAATAAATAGATATATAGACAGAGAGACTAATAGTTAAATAGACAGACAAAAGGTTAAGTTGACAAATAGATAGGCTAACAGACATTCATTCAAATAGAAACCAACCAAATAGATAGATAGATAGACAAACAAGCATATATGCAGACAGACAGGTAGATAGGGTGACAAACAAACTAATAGATAGAAAGATAGATAGATAGTTTGATAGATAGATGGATAGATAGATAGATAGAAAATGGGTAGATAGATTCTTAGATTGATAGATAGATAGATAGATAGAGAGATTAATAAAAAAATAGACAAATAAATAGAATAGTAGATATATAGATAGATAGTTAGACACATAGATATACGTATAGATCTATAAATAGATAAAGAAATAGAAATATATATAGTAAGATAGATTGATAATAAAAAAAAGATTGATTAATTGATAGAGGGATATATTGATAAAAAAATTGATAGACAAATTGATAGACAGATAAATAGATAGATTAAGAGACAAATTGATAAATAGATTTATAAACAATTTGATAAACAGATTTATAAACATATTGATAAATAGATTCATAGAAAGATTGATAGATAAATTGATAGACAAATAGATAGTTAGATATATAAATAGATTTATAGAAAGATAGATAGAAAAATAAATAGACTTATAGATATGTAGGTAGAAAGACAAACATATAGATATATTAATAGTTATATAAATATTTAGATTATTAGAAAGATAGATTGACATATAGATAGATATAAATATAGATAGATAGATAAACCTATATATAGACATATAGATATATAGATAAACAAAGATATAGACAGACACATAGATAGATAGATAGATATAATGATTAAAATATAGTATATAGAGAAATAGATAGGCATATTGATAAATAGATTAAATATACACATAGATAGATATATTGATAGACAAAATGATAGATAGATAGCAAGATATACAAATAGTTAGACAAATAGATAGACAGATAGATACACAGATAGATAGACATTTAGATAGATAGAGAGAAAGATATTTAGGTAGATATGTAGACAGATAAATATAAGATAGAATCACAAATAGACAAACAATTAAATAGATAGATAGATAAACAAATAAATAGATAGACAGATAGACAAATAGACATATAGATAGACCGATAGATAGATAGTTTGATATTTAAATTGATAGACTGATTCATAGATAGATAGATTGATTGATTGATTGACAGATAGATAGATAAATTAGATAGACAGATAGATAGATATATAGGAAGGTAGATACACATATAGATAGATAGAAAAATAGAAAGATAGATAGATTGAATGACATAGAGATAGATATATAGACAAAAAGATAAATGCAAAGCTTGACAGATAAATAGATAGATAAATAAATAGATAGATAGATAGATAAATAAATAGATAGATAGATAGATAGAATGATAGATATTTTGATAGAAAGATTGTTAGACAAATTGAATGATAGATTGAAAGATATATTGATAGAGAGATTAATAGATAAATTGATAGATAGATAGATAGACATATAGATAGATTAATAGAAAAATTGATAGATAGTTGGATAGAAAGATATATAAATACAGTTAGATAGATAGATATAAAGACAGATAGATAGATAAATAGAAAGATATTATATATAGATAGGTAGATAGATATATAGACAGATAGATTAACATATTGATAGGTAGATATATGCACCAATAGATAGACATATAGATATATAGATAGATAGAAAGACAAATTGATAGATAGATTATTAGTCAAATAGATAGAATGATAAATAGAACGGTAAAAAAAATAGAGAAAAAAATAGAATGAGAGATAGATAGAAAGATAGACAGATAGATAGTGAAATAGATAGGTAGAAAGATATATTGGCAATGAGATAAATAGACAGATAGATAGAACAAAAGATACATAGATAGATAGATAAATAGATATACTAATAAATAGAATGATATATAGATATACAAATTATATTGACATATTGATATAGAGATATAGAGAATGATAGACATATAGATAGACTGATAAATAATCTAATAGATAAAGAAAAAGATAGATAGATAGACAAACCAAAAGATAGATAGAAAAACACTTAGACAAAAAGAAAAACTAACAAATTAATATATAGTTTGATAGATACATTGATAAATAAATTTATAGATAGCTAGATAAATAGAATGATAGATAGATACATATATAGATTGATAGATAGATTGAATGGAAGATAGATAGATATATTTATAAACAGATTGAAAGACACATATAAAAATAGATTAATAGACAGATAGATAGATTAATAGATTGATTTACATATAGATAAATAGATATATAACAAATAGATAATTAGTTAGATAGACAAAATAGATAGACCGATAGATTATTATATAGATAGATATATAGATAGACATGTAGATATTTAGATTGATAGACAGACAGACAGTCAGATAGAAAGATGGATAGATAGATAGATGGATAAATATATAGACAAACAGATAAACATAAAAATAAATATTTTGATAAAAAATTAGATAGATAGATAGATCGACAGATACATAGATAGATAGAAAGATAGATAGATAGATTGACAGATAGATAGACAAATAGATTGCCAGATATAGACAGATATATAGCCAAATAGATAGACAGATAGATTGACAGATATATAGACAAATAGATTGCCAGATATAGACAGATATATAGCCAAATAGATAGACAGATAGATAGACAGATAGATAGACAGACAGATAGATAGATAGACAGATAGATTGATAAATAGATACATTAATAGATAGACAAATAAATAGATAATTAGAGATACATATAGATAGATAGTTAGTTAGATAGATATATAAATACATAGATAGATAGAGAGATAGTAAACAAATAGATAGGCAGATACAAAGATAGATCGATAGCAGACAAATAGATAGACAAAGAGATAGTCAAGTAGACAAATAGTCCGGCATATATACAAATAGCCAAAAAGATAAACTAACAAGCAAATAGTTAGACAGATAGATAGAATATTAGATAGTTAGATAGATGGATGGACAAATAGATAGACTAAAAGGTAGCCTTTTTGATAGAAAAATTGATAAATAGATTGATAGATAGTTAGTTTGATTGATTGATAACTAGATTGATAGACATATAGATAGATTTATAGATAGATAGATAAACAGACAGATAGAACAATAAATAGATAGATAGATTGATAAAAAGATATGTTCACATATAGATAGTTAGATAGATAGACAAATAGATAGAAATATAGATAGATCGATCGATAGATAGATAGACAAATTGATTGATTGATAGATTGATAGGTAAATTTATCGATAGATTGATAGATAGATTAATATATAGATAGATAGATAAACATATTGATAGACAAATAGATCGATAGATAGATAGACAAATGATAGATAGATAGATATACAAATAGATATACAGATAGATAAAGAGATAGAATATAGATATATAAACTAATAAATAGATATGTAGATAGATAGATAGATCGATCAATAGATAGATAGATTATAGACAAATAAATAGATAAATAGATAGATATACTAATAATATAGATAGATTATTACACCAATAGATAACTGATAGATAGAGAAATAAATGATAGTTTGATAGACAGATATATAGACAAATAGATTTACAAATAGATAAATAGATAGACACATAGATTGTCATATAGATTGGTAGATAGATAGACAAAACGATAAATAGAAAGAAAGATAGATAGATATTTAGACAATTAGATATATATATATATATATATATATATATATATTTATTTATTTATTTATTTATTTATATTGTTAGACAAATAGATAGATAGATAGATAGATAACCACATTGTTAGATACATAGATAGAAACATAGATAGAAACAAACTTAGATAGATTGATAGATAAATTTATATACAAATCGATAGACAGGTTGATAGATAGATTAATAGACAATGAGATAGGTAGATAGATAAATAGATAATTAAACAAATTGATATAGATATAGATAGACAGACAGATAAATAAACAGATATATAGATAGATAAATAGACTGATAGATTGATAGATAGATTGATCAATTGATAGACAAATAGTTATACAGATAGATATATAGATAAATAGACAGATAGTTAAAATAGATTGAACTACAGATAGATTGACACATATATAAATAGAAAGATAGATAGACATATAGATAGAATGATATAAAGTCAAATTGATAAATAGATTAATAGATATATAGATAGTCAAATAACTAGATAGATAGATAAATAAATAGAAAGAAAGACATATATATATATATATATATATTGAAAGATAAATAGACAGATAGATGCATAGATAGTTTCACAAATAGTTAGATAGATATATAGAAAGATAGACATATAGATAGATAGATAGGTAGATAGATAGATCGATCGATTGTTAGATAGATAGATAGAAAGATAAATAAATAGAAAGATATATATATATATATATATATATACATATTGATATAGAGATAAATATATAGATAAATAGATAGACAGATAGATAGATAAACATATAGATAGAATGATATTCTAATAGTTAGAAAGATAGATAGACATATTGATTGATTGATTGATTGATCAATAGGTAGATAGATATATAGAAATATAGGTATATAGATAGACATAAAGACAAACAAACAGAAAGATAGATAGATATTCAAACAGAGAGACAATCAGGTAGATAGATAGTCCGGTAGATTGAGAGTTAGGCGGACATACAGATAGCTAGTACATATGATAGATAGACACTAGATTAGTAGACAGAAAGAAAGAAATAAAGATAGATATATAGATAGATATATAGCCACATACATAAACACATTGATAGACTGATAGATTGATAGATAGATAGACAAAAAGATATATAGATAGCTAGACAGACAGATAGATATATAGATAGATAGATAGATAGATAAATACATAGAGAGATAGATAAATAGATAGATACATAGGTAGATAGATATATATATATATATATATATATATAGATATATAGATTGATTGATAGATTGATTTATATTTTGATTGATAGAAATATAGTTAGACAATTTGATAGATAGCTTGATTAAAATATTGATAGAGAAGTTTATATACAAATTGATTGACAGATTGATAGACTGATAGATAGATAAATTGATATATTGATAAAAAGTAGATATACAAATAGCTAGATAGATAGAAAGATTGTTAGACAGATAGATAGACATATAAATAAAAGAAATATTGATAGATAAATAGATTGATTGAATGATAGGCAAATTGATTCATAGATTGATATACAGATTGATACACAAATTGATAGATAGATTAATATATAGATTATTAGACAGAGAGATAGACAGATAAATAGATATATAAATAATAGTTTCATAGATAGATATATATATATATATAAATCAATTTATAGATAGATAAATAGATATATAGATAGAATTGCATATAGATTGACAGATAGATAAACAAAAAGAAAGATAGAATGATAGATAAATAGACAAATAGATAGATAGATATTTATATAGATAGTTAGATAGATAGATAGATAGATACATAAATAGAAACATATATATAAAATAGATAGAAACATATATAAATAGATTTATAAATAGATTGTTAGATAAATTTATATACAAATTGATAGACAGGTTGATAGACAGATTAATAGACAAATAGATAGACAGGTAGATAAATAGATAGATGCATAGATTCATACTGATATTGATAGACAGATAGATAGATAAATAGATATATATATATATATATAGATAAATAGATATATAGACTGATCATATAGATAGATAGAGTGATCACTTAATAGACAAATAGATATATAGATTTAAATATAGATAAATAGACTGATAGTTAAATAGATAGATATACAATTAGATAAATAAATATATAGACAGAAAGATAAATAGATCTATAGACATATAGATAGAAAGATATATAGACAAATTGATAAACAGAATAATAGATATATAAATAGTCAAAAAGGTAATTAGATAGATAGACAAATCATATGATAAAGATTTTGGGGAAATTTATGCTTTATGTGAAAAGGGGGGACATGGAAAATTTTATAAGCATGATGGATATTTGTTCTATTGCGATCGACTTTGTATACCTTGTGGATCTATTCATGATCTTTTAATTATTGAAGCTCATGAGGGTGGTTTAATGGGACACTTTGGTGTCACCAAGACTTGTAATTTATTGCAGTAACATTTCTATTGGCCCAGAATGGCTAAGAATGTGGCAAATTACATAGGAAAGTGCATCACTTGTCGACAAGCAAAATCTAAGTCTCGCCCTCATGGATTATACACACCACTTCCTATCCCAGATACACTTTGGGTTGATATCTCCATGGATTTTTTTCTTGGCCTTCCACGAACCAAACGAGGCAAAGATGCAATTTTTGTGGTAGTTGACCGTTTTTCCAAAATGGCTCATTTTATTGCATGCACTAAGACAAATGATGCAAAATATATTTCAAATCTCTTTTTCAAAGAAGTGATTCGTTTGCATGGAATTCCCAAAACCATTATTTTGGACCGAGATGCAAAATTTTTAAGTTATTTTTGGAAAGGCTTTTGGGGAAAAATTGGGACAAAACTCTTATTCTCTACTTCTAGTCATCCTAAAATAGATGGACAAACTGAAGTAGTTAATAGAACATTAGGAGCATTACTAAGAAGTGTTATTGGAAAAAATTTAGCCAATTGGGAAGAATGTTTACCTCATATTGAATTTGCATATAATCGATCTATGCATTCTTCTACTAACATGAGTCCATTTGAAATTGTTTATGGGTTTAATCCTTTAACCCCTCTTGATTTATTGCCATTGCCTAGCAATGAGCAAAAGAACACTCATGGCAATGATCGAGCTCAGTTTGTAAAGAAAATTCATGTCAAGGTAAAGGAAAACTTGGAAAAGGTGAATGATCGAACCACTTGGAGGGTGAACCAACGATGCAAGCAAGTGATCTTCCAACCTGGGGATTGGGTTTGGCTCCATATGCGCAAAGAAATGTTTCTGGAGCAACGAAAATCCAAATTGTTACCGAGGTGAGATGGGTCATTTCAAGTCTTGAAAAAAATTGGAGACAATGCCTATAAACTTGAATTACCAGTTGAGTATAATGTTCATGCAACTTTTAATGTAGCTGATTTAAGTTTGTATGATGTAGGAGATGAAACGGAGCCAAGGTTGAAGGATCAACCTTTTCAAGAGGAGGGGACTGATGCAAAAATTCAAGACCAAATCATACTGCCGCTCGGTCCAATCACTCGAAGTCATACTAAGGCCTTTCAAAAACAAGTCCAAATTATTATTGAAGCCTTAAACAAGGAAAATCAAGTTGGTGAATTTGAAAGAAAGGACAAAGTCAATTGAGTAAGAGGCACATTCAGTGGGTATCTTTCATCGACACTTTTCCCTAGACTATCAAGTACAAGAAAGGTAAAGAGAATGTGGTAGCTGATGCCCTTTCTAGAAGGTATGCTTTGATTTCTTTTGCCACTTCTCAATTTCTTGGATTCTCACATATCAAATTGGTATCGGATGTTAGAAATCTCAAACTTCCTAGTTGTGGGACTTTCCTGAAAAAAAAAAGTGTAAAAGAAAAGAAGAAGAAAAAAAAAGAAGTAAAAAAATTACCAAAAAAAAAGAAAAGAAAAACCCATTATTTATTGTAAAAGAGATTATTATTATTATATTTTGATTATTCATTGAGTCTTAGCTTTCTTGATCGAGTCAAGAAATCCACATTGCTTCGTGTGATTTCATGTCCTTTATTAGTCTCCTTATAAAAATCATTTCTTATTGATTGTTGGCAATTGATTTCGAGAACACTTCCGAATTACTTGAACTTCCACATTAGTGAGTGGTGAGATCATTAAAGAGAGGAGTGAAAACACGGGGGTGAGTGACATTTTGTTGAGTTGAGAGTAAACATGAGTGGGTGAGGAAAATATTTCACAATGTCGAGAACTAGTGATGCTCGTGATGACGGAGTAAACATCCGAGAACTATTTGAACGACTTAGTCGTCAATTAACCGAGGTGCAAGGGAGCATTCGAGGTCTTAACGACCGAGTTACCCGGATTGAAGGAGTACATGTTACTAACTATGGTCTACAAGATCGAGAAAAGGAATCTTTGCGGGGTAACCAAAATAATCTTATTGGTGAAGATGAGATGGAGTCAATTGTTGGTGAATATGAACCATACATTCCACGACAACCAATGAGAAATTCCATGAATCATGACCCCATGAGGAACATCAAGGTCTCTATTCCTTCATTCAAAGGAGACACGGATCCGGAGGCCTACTTTGAGTGGGAACAAAGGATCGAGAATATATTCGATTGCTACAACTACATCGATGAGCATAAGGTACGATTGGCGGTGTTGGAATTTTCTGGATATGCTCTTATTTGGTGGGAACAATTGTGTTCTACTCGACGAAAAATGGGGGAAGGCCCTTTGAGATCATGGGAATGATTGAAGGTGGCTATGAGGGCGAAATTTGTGCCTCGAAGCTACCAACGGGATGCCTTGAGAAAATTACAACAACTTACTCAAGGATCCAAAAGTGTGGAGGATTATGCCAAGGAGTTGGAAACGGCATTGATTCGAGCCGAGGTTGAGGAGAGTGATAATGCCAAATGTTCCAGTTTCTTAAATGGGTTAAATCGTGATATTGCCGATATTGTTGATCTACACAATTATGGTGACTTGGAGGATTTGATCCACAGGTCTAGCCAAGTGGAGAAACAACTAAAGAGGAGGGGTAAGCTTCCACAAACTTATCCAACAAAGACCTGGCCAAAAAGGGATAATCGGTTCATACCGAACCATCAAGGCAATCGAGATCGAGAAGACAAGGGAAAATCTCTTGTCAAGGCTGAACCACCTAAGCCTAAAGAGAATGATGGGAAGGAGATCCGACATCGAGATATCACTTGTTTCTGGTGCCAAGGAAAGGGACATATTTTCACTCAATGTCCAAATAAGCGAGTAATGATCATCTCGGATTCGGGAGACATAGAGTCTACCAATGATGAAGAGCCAAATGAAAAGATAGTGATGATGATGCTGGTAGCATTCATTCCGCCAGGAGTGGACTAAATTGTGTGGCATTACGGGCTCTTAGCACATTGCCAAAACAAGAGGAACCTGATGAGCAAAGGGAGAACATATTTCATAGTCGATGCTACATCGGAGATAAAAAATGGAGCCTCATTATTGATAAAGGAAGTTGTACAAATGTGGCAAGTGACTATTTGGTCAAAAAGCTGGGACTTCAAACGACGCTCCATCCAAAGCCATATAAACTTCAATGGCTCAATAATAGTGGTGAAGTGAAAGTCAATCGGCAAGTGATCCTTAACATTCGAATAAAGGATTATCAAGATGAGGTATGTTGTGATATCGTCCCAATGCAAGCATGTCACATTTTGCTTGGGCGACCTTGGCAATATGATAGGCGAGTTTCCTATGATGGGTTTCACAATCACTTTTTACTTGATCATGGTAGAAAAAAAGTAGTCCTTAAACCACTATCTCCGAAAGGGGTTCATGAAGACCAGGCATATATTCAAAAACAATACTCCCAAGAGTTGAGAGAAAAAAAGGAGAGGAAAAAAGAAAAAAAGAAATTATTAATAGGGGTAAAAGAGGAAAAAAAATAAGTGTGGAAACCCCATTACTTTTGTTACGTTTCAAGGG
Source organism: Sapria himalayana (assembly GCA_029783825.1). Lineage (NCBI taxonomy): Eukaryota > Viridiplantae > Streptophyta > Magnoliopsida > Malpighiales > Rafflesiaceae > Sapria > Sapria himalayana. Next base: position 516,987 of record JAREIK010002159.1, on the reverse strand, counting down.
AGCTTATATTTCTTCATCTAATGAACTAACCTCTTCTCTTCCCAAAGTTTTTGATGATCTCTTGAAGGAATTTGAAGATATCTTTCCGGAGGAGTTACCGAATGGGCTACCATCTATGAGAGGAATTGAGCATCAAATCGACTTTGTTCCAGGAGCTTCCATTCCCAATCGACCAGCTTACCGAACAAATCCTGAAGAATCTAAGGAAATTCAAAGGCAGGTCGAAGAGTTACTTGAAAAGAGTTGGGTTTGAGAAAGTATGAGCCCATGTGCAGTTCCAGTACTTTTGGTTCCAAAGAAAGATGGAGGGTGGCAAATGTGCGTAGATTGCCGAGCCGTTAATGCCATAACGGTAAAATACCGACATCCTATTCCAAGGTTAGATGATATGCTAGATGAATTACATGGTTCATGCATCTTCTCAAAAATTGATTTAAAGAGTGGTTACCATCAAATTCGAATGAAACCAGGTGATGAGTGGAAAACTGCATTTAAAACAAAGTTTGGATTATATGAGTGGTTAGTTATGCCTTTTGGTTTAACTAATGCACCAAGTACATTCATGCAACTAATGAATCATGTTCTTAGACCTTTCATTGGAAAGTTTGTTGTAGTTTACTTTGATGACATTCTTATGTATAGCAAAAATATGGAAGAGCATATTGAGCATTTGCGTGAGGTATTAAATGTTTTACGATTGGAGCATTTGTTTGCTAACCCTCAAAAGTGTACATTTGGTGTAGACCATTGTATATTTTTGGGTTTTGTTATTAATAATGAAGCAGTGAAGGTGGACGATTCAAAAATCAAGGCCATCCAAGAATGGCCAACACCATCAAATGTCTCAGATATTCGAAGCTTTCATGGCCTAGTGAGCTTCTACCGCCGATTTGTGAAGGATTTTAGCACTTTGGCAGCCCCATTAACATCTATTATCAAAAAGGATGTCCCTTTTAAATGGGGAAGTGCTCAATAAAATTCTTTCAATACCTTAAAGTATCACCTCACACATGCACCCATTTTGATGTTACCTAATTTTAATAAACCTTTTGAAATTGAATGTGATGCTTCAGGTATAGGTATTGGAGCAGTTCTTACGCAAGAGAAGAAGCCGGTAGCATACTTCAGTGAGAAGCTTCATGGTGCCATGCTCAATTATTCTACTTATGATAAAGAGCTTTATTCCTTGGTGAGAGCATTTGAGACATGGCAACACTACTTGAGAGTAAATGAGTTTGTTGTCCACACCAACCATGAGTCCTTGAAACACTTGAAAGGACAAAGTCAATTGAGTAAGAGGCACATTCGGTGGGTATCTTTCATCGACACTTTTCCCTACACTATCAAGTACAATAAAGGTAAAGAGAATGTGGTAGCTGATGCCCTTTCTAGAAGGTACGCTTTGATTTCTTTTGTCACTTCTCAATTTCTTGGATTCTCACATATCAAAGCATTATATGAAAATGATAAAGATTTTGGGGAAATTTATGCTTTATGTGAAAAGGGGGGACATTGAAAATTTTATAAGCATGATGGATATTTGTTCTATTGCGATCGACTTTGTATACCTTGTGGATCTATTCGTGATCTTTTAATTATTGAAGTGCATGAGGGTCGTTTAATGGGACACTTTGGTGTCACCAAGACTTGTAATTTATTGCAGGAACGTTTCTATTGGCCCAGAATGGCTAAGAATGTGGCAAAGTACATAAAAAAGTGCATCACTTGTCGACAAGCAAAATCTAAGTCTCGCCCTCAAGGATTATACACACCACTTCCTATCCCAGATACACCTTGGGTTGATATCTCCATGGATTTTGTTCTTGGCCTTCCACGAACCAAACGAGGCAAAGATGCAATTTTTGTGGTAGTTGACCGTTTTTCCAAAATGGCTCATTTTATTGCATGCACTAAGACAAATGATGCAAAACATATTTCAAATCTCTTTTTCAAAGAAGAGATTCGTTTGCATGGAATTCCCAAAACCATTATTTCGGACCGAGATGCAAAATTTTTAAGTTATTTTTGGAAAGGCTTTTGGGGAAAAATTGGGACAAAACTCTTATTCTCTACTTCTAGTCATCCTCAAACAGATGGACAAACTGAAGTAGTTAATAGAACATTAGGAGCATTACTAAGAAGTGTTATTGGGAAAAATTTAGCTAATTGGGAAGAATGTTTACCTCATATTGAATTTGCATATAATCGATCTATGCATTCTTCTACTAACATGAGTCCATTTGAAATTGTTTATGGGTTTAATCCTTTAACCCCTCTTGATTTATTGCCATTGTCTAGCAATGAGCAAAAGAACATTAATGGCAGGGATCGAGCTCAGTTTGTAAAGAAAATTCATGTCAAGGTAAAGGAAAACTTGGAAAAGGTGAATGATTGAACCACTCGGAGGGTGAACCAACGACGCAAGCAAGTGATCTTCCAACCTGGGGATTGGGTTTGGCTCCATATGCGCAAAGAAATGTTTCCGGAGTAACGAAAATCCAAATTGTTACCGAGGTAAGATGGGCCATTTAAAGTCTTGAAAAAAATTGGAGACTATGCCTATAAACATGAATTACCTTGTGAGTATAATGTTCATGCAACTTTTAATGTAGCTGATTTAAGTTTGTATGATGTAGGAGATGAAACGGAGCCAAGGTTGAAGGATCAACCTTTTCAAGAGGAGGGGACTGATGCAAAAATTCAAGACCAAATCATACTACCGCTCGGTCCAATCACTCGAAGTCATACCAAGGCCTTTCAAAAACAAGTCCAAATTATTATTGAAGCCTTAAACAAGGAAAATCAAGTTGGTGAATTTGAAAGAAAGACAAATATTTTCCAAAAGGTGGTGCTCGCAGCAATGACTAATTAAATTTGAAAATTCACCAAAATTCGAATCCCTGTCGGAATGCTTTGAAATTTTAACTAGACAAACTACATCAAGTTATCTGTTCAACGCAAGAAACCGTGTTCAATTTGGACCTTAGATTAAGGAGATACATTATTTTCAAAATGTTGCATTGGCAAAAATATTTAATGGCTCCTTTATGACTTTCTCTCCACTTGTTTGAACAATGGTCGGTTTGGACCAATCTTGGGAGATAATTGAGTTGAATTTATGTTACTTAGGCTGAAATAAATATTCTTAGATTTATAGTTTTTCATTTAAGTACATATGAAGTTGTAATTTCTATTTCTTAGCTAGTTTGTTCCCTATATAAACCCATTGTAATTCATTTTGTAAGGACACCCCTTTGATGAAATATACAAACACTCTTTGAGTTTTCTCTATATTGTTTTGTGCTTGTGAGTGAATAACTCTATTGTGTGGAACACTCCAAAATCGGGTTTTTCGGGTTTAGTTCTCGGAAGGTTCATTGCCTCTCAATCATTAGGTAAGTGATTGATTTGCAATACTTGTGAAGTCTTTGTAAGTTTAGTATTAATGGGTTTATTGGTGTTCGTTGCCATTAGATTCCTAATCGACTTCTTTGTATTTCTCAAAGATTTACCATTATCCTTCATTTCGTTTTCTTGAATCTTTAACCAATAAGAAATTATTCTTCTTAAAGGTTTAGAATTATTTCTTTTATTTCATCTCATTCTGCTTGGATTTTAAGTCCATCTAGTTTATTGTCGAGTTCATATCAATAGACATATAGATAGAAAGATGTATAGACAAATTGATAAACAGAATAATAGATAGATAAATAGTCAAATAGGTAATTAGATAGATAGACAGATATATAGATAGAAAGAATGATATATATATATATATATATATATATTAAAAGATAAACAGATAGATACATAAATAGTTACACAAATAGTTATATAGTTAGATAGAAAAATAGAAATATATATAGATAGATAGATAGTCAGTTAGATAGACAAATAGAAAGAATGATAGATTGTTAGATAGAAAGATAAAAAGATACAAAGATATATATTATATATAGATAGATAGACATATAGATATATAGATTGATATATAGATAAATAGATATATAGATAGAAAGATAAATAGATCTATAGACATATAGATAGAAAGATGTATAGACAAATTGATAAACAGAATAATAGATAGATAAATAGTCAAATAGGTAATTAGATAGATAGAGAGATATATAGATAGAAAGAATGATATATATATATATATATATTAAAAGATAAACAGATAGATACATAAATAGTTACACAAATAGTTAGATAGAAAAATAGAAATATATATAGATAGATAGATAGTCAGTTAGATAGGCAGATAGAAAGATAGATAGATTGTTAGATAGAAAGATAAAAAGATACAAAGATATATATTATATATAGATAGATAGACATATAGATATATAGATTGATATATAGATAAATAGATATATAGACAGAAAGATAAATAGATCTATAAACATATAGATAGAAAGATATATAGACAAATTGATAAACAGAATAATAGATAGATAAATAGTCAAATAGGTAATTAGATAGATAGACAGATATATAGATAGAAAGAATGATATATATATATATATATATATATATATATATATATATTAAAAGATAAACAAATAGATACATAAATAGTTACACAAATAGTTAGATAGGTAGATAGAAAAATAGACATATATATAGATAGATAGATAGTCAGTTAGATAGGCAGATAGAAAGATAGATAGATTGTTAGATAGAAAGATAAAAAGATACAAAGATATATATTATATATAGATAGATAGAAATATAGATATATAGATTGATATATAGATAAATAGATATATAGACAGAAAGATAAATAGATTTATAAACATATAGATAGAAAGATATATAGACAAATTGATAAACAGAATAATAGATAGATAAATAGTCAAATAGGTAATTAGATAGATAGACAGATATATAGATAGAAAGAATGATATATATATATATATATATATATATATATATATATATTAAAAGATAAACAGATAGATACATAAATAGTTACACAAATAGTTAGATAGTCAGATAGGAAAATAGACATATATATAGATAGATAGATAGTCAGTTAGATAGGCAGATAGAAAGATAGATAGATTGTTAGATAGAAAGATAAAAAGATACAAAGATATATATTATATATAGATAGATAGACATATAGATATATAGATTGATATATAGATAAATAGATATATAGACAGAAAGATAAATAGATTTATAAACATATAGATAGAAAGATATATAGACAAATTGATAAACAGAATAATAGATAGATAAATAGTCAAATAGGTAATTAGATAGATAGACAGATATATAGATAGAAAGAATTATATATATATATATATATTAAAAGATAAACAGATAGATACATAAATAGTTACACAAATAGTTAGATAGTTAGATAGAAAGATAGACATATATATAGATAGATAGATAGTAAGTTAGATAAGCAGATAGAAAGATAGATAGATTGTTAGATAGAAAGATAAAAAGATACAAAGATATATATTTATATATAGATAGATAGACATATAGATATATAGATTGATATATAGATAAATAGATATACAGATATATAGATAAACATATAGATTGATTGATATACTAATAGTTAGAATGATAGATAGACATATAGATAGATAGATTGATTGATCGATAGATAGATATATAGAAAAATAGGTATATACATAGATAGATAGTAGATAGATAGACATGTAGACAAACAAATAGACAGATAGATAGATATTCAAATAGAGAGATAATTAGGGAGATAGATAGTTTAGCAAATAGATAGTTAGGCAGACAAATTGATAGTTAGACTAATAGACTAACAGATAGCTAGACTGATAGATAGAAACATAGATTGTTAGACAGATACATAGACATAAATAGACAGATCGTTAGTTAGATAGACAGACAGATAGATCGATAGATCGATAGACAAACAGATATATAGATAGATATCTAGATAGATTGATAGACTACTTGATAGACAGATATATATATATATATATATATATATATATATATATATATATATATATATAGATAGTTAGATACATATATAGATAGATATATAGATAGATTGATAAATAGATTTATAGGTATATTAATAGACATATTGATACAAAAATTGATAGGTAGCTTGTTTGACATATTGATAGAGAAGTTGATATAGAAATTGATTACATATTGATAGACAGATAGATAGAAAGATTTATAGATAGATAGATAGATAGACAAATATATAAATAAATAGATAGACATAAATAGATATATAGGTAGATAGACAAAGAGATAGATAGATAGATATATATAAAGAAAGATAAATTGACAGATAGATATAAAATAGTTAGACAATATAGCTACATAGATAGAAAGATAGATAGACATATAAATAGACATATAAATAAAAAAGATTGATAGACAAATTTATTGATAGATTGATATACAGATTGATACACAAATTGATAGAGAGATAGATAAATAGTTTGATAGATAGATATATAGATAGATATATAGATTAATAGACATAAATAGACAAATATATAAGTAGATAGATACACAAATAGATAGACATATAGATAGATTACTCTACAGATAGATATATAGATAGAGAGATATATGATAGTGAAATAGATAGTTAGATAGATAGATATATAGATAGACAGATAGATAGACAAATATATTGATGGATAGATAGAAATATAGATAGGATGATTGATTGATTGATTGATTGACAAAAAAGGATAGAAAATAGATATATATATATATTTTAATATATTGATAGACAGATATATAGACAAAAAGATATCCACATAGATAGATAGTTATATAGAAAGTTTGATAAATGGATTGATAAACAGATTGATAGACAGATTGATAGACATATTGATTAATAGCTTAATAGTCAGATTGATAGACAGATATATAGAAAAATTGATATACAAATTTATCAATAGATTGATAGACAGATGGATATACAAATTGATTGAGAGATTGATAGAGTGAAAGATAACCAGGTCCATAGACAGGCAGATAGATATATAAATAAATAGATATATAGATAGATAATATATATATATATATATATATATATATATATATAGATTGATAGACAGAACGATAGATAGATTAATTGATAGATATAATAAATAGACAAATAGATAACCAGAAAGATAGACTAATATATTGACAAATAGATAGTGAGATATATAGATAGCTTGATAGTCAGATTGATAAATATATTGATAAATAGATTGATAGATAGCTTGATATACATATTGATTGACAAGTTTATATTCAATTTGATAGATAGACAGACAAATAGAAAGATAAACATATAGATATATTGATATACTAATAGTTAGAAAGATAAATAGACATATAGATAGATAGATAGATCGATAGATAGATAGATATATATATATATAGATAAAAAGGTATATAGATAGATAGATATGTATAAAGACAAACAAATAGACAGATATATATATATATTCAAACAAAGAGACAATCATGCAGATAGATAGTCTGGTAGATAGAAAGTTAGGCAGACATACATATAGCTTGAACATATGACAGACAGACAATGAGACTGATAGACAGACAGATAGATAGATAGATAGATAGATAGACATGCATATACATAGACACATAGATAGACAGATAGATTTATAGATAAATAGACAGATAGATATATAGATATATACACATATAGATATATAAATAGATAGATACATAGATACATAGATTGATAGATAGATACATAGACAGATGATAGATAAATAGACATATATATAGACAGATATATATATATATTCATTGATAGATAAATTTATATTTTGATTGATAGGCATATTGATAGACAAATTGATAGATAGCTTGATTGACATATTGATAGAGAAGTTGGTATACAAATTTATTGATAGTTTGATAGACCGATAGATAGGAAAGATTCATAGATAGATAGATAGATAGATATATAAATAAATAGATAGACATATAAAAGATATATTGGTAGATTGATTGATTGATATATAGATAGATAGATAAATTGATATTTAGATAGAAAGTAGATATACAAATAGCTAGATAGATAGAAAGAGAGATAGACAGACATATATATATATATATAAGATTGATTGATAGATATATAGATAGATAGATTGATTGATTGATAAATTGATTGAAAGATTGATATACAGATTGATACACAATTTGATAGACAAATTGATAAATAGATTATTAGACAAATAGATAAACAGATAGATAAAGATATAAATGATAGTTTGATAGATAGATATATAGATAAATAAATTTACAGATAGATAAATTGATAGACAGATAGATTGACATATAGATTGACAAATAGATATACAAAAAGAAAGAGAAATAAAGATAGATTGACAAATAGATAGATAGACAAAAAGATTGATAGATAGATATATATAGTTAGACATATAGACAGATAGACATATAGATAGATAGATAGATACATAGATACAAACTTATATAGATAAATTTATATACAGATTGATAGATAAATTTATATACAGATTGATAGATAAATTTATATACAGATTGATAGATAAATTTATATACAAATTGATAGACAGGTTGATAGACAGATTAATAGACAAAGATATAGACTTATTGATAAATAGATAGATGGACAGATTCATATAGATATAGATAGACAGATAGAAAGATAAATAAATATATACATAGATAAATAGACTGATCATATAGTTAGATAGATTGATCAATTGATAGACAAAAAGATATATAAATAGATATATAGATAAATAGACCGAAAGTTGAAATAGATATATATTCAGATAGATAGACACACATATAGATAGATAGATAGATAGATATATAAATAGAAAGATATATAGAAAAATTGATTAACATAATTATAGATAGATAAATAGTCAAATAGATTGTTAGATAGATAGACAGATATATAGATAGAAAGAATGATATATAAATAAATAAATAAATAAATAAATAAATAAATATATATATATATATATATATATTGAAAGATAGATAGATAGATGCATAGATAGTTACACAAATAGTTATATAGTTAGATAGAAACATAGAAATATAGATAGATAGATAGATAAATAGGTAGGTAGATAGATATATAGACAGATAGATAATTAGATAGATAGATAGAAAGAAAGAAAGATACACACACACACACACACACACACACACATATATATATATATATATATATATATATATAGACATATAGATATATAGATGGATAAATAGATAAATAAATACACAAATATATAGATAAACATATATATAGATTAATATTCTAATAGTGATAAAGATGTATAGACATATAGATAGATAGATAGATAGATCGATAGATAGATATATAGAAAAATGGGTATATACATAGATAGATAGGTAGATAGATAGACATATAGACAAAGAAACATACTGATAGATAGATATTAAAACAGAGAGACAATCATGCAGTTAGATATTTTTGCAGATAGATAGTTAAGCAGACCGACAGGTAGCTAGACCAATAGACAGACAGACAGCTAGAATGATAGATTGAAAGAAAGAAAGAAAGAAACATAGAAACATAGAGACATAAATAGATAGATAGATATATATATATATATATTATATAGACAGAAAGATAGATAGATAGACATATAGATAGATATATAGATAGATAGATAGACAGACATATAGATAGATAGATACATATATAGACAGATATATAGATAGATTGGTAGATAGATTTATAGTTATATTGATAGACATATTAATACACAAATTGATAGATAGCTTGATTGACATATTGATAGAGAAGTTGATATACAAATTGATTGACATATTTATAGACCCATAGATAAAAAGATTCATAGACAGATAGATAGACATATATATAAATAAATAGATAGACAGATAAATAGATATATAGGTAGATAGATAGACAGATATATTATATAT
>JAREIK010002159.1:441669-501130 GCA_029783825.1 Sapria himalayana | reverse complement strand
TTAAAAAACATAGATCTAGATAAACACATATATATAGACATATTAATATATATATTTGATAGAATAAAAATAGAAAGATATATAGATTAATATTCGTACATATAAGATATAGATAGGTAGATTGATCGATAGATAAACAGTACGATAAATGTTAGACAAATAGATATAAAGATAGATATATATAAGATAGACCAAATAATAGACATATAGATACATAGATAGGTAGGTAGGTAGATAGATAGATAGATAGATAGATAAAAAGATAAAATAATAGATAGGTAGATATATATATATAGATAAATAGATAAATAGATAGATAGTTTGATATGTAGATTGATATAGAGATAGACATATAGATAGATAGTTAGATAGATAGACAGATAGATAGATAGATAGATAGAAATACTGATAGATAAACATATATATATACAAATATATAGAAAGAAGGATAGATATATATATGCATAGATAGAAATCAAATAGATCGATAGAAAGATATAAAGATAAATAGATAAATAGATAGATAGAAAGATATACAGATTGTGATTTGATAAATACACAAATAGATAGATAGACAGGCAGATAGACAGACAAACATATATAAAAATAGGCATATAGACAGAAAGATAAATAGATAGATAAAATAATAGACTGAAAATTGATAAACAAAGAGATAAATAGATAGATATCAATAATAGATAGAAAAATTGATAGACAGAATTGTAAACAATAAATAATAGATTGATTGATTTTTAATTAATAGATTGAAACACAAATTGATAGGGAGATTGATAGAAAATACACACACACATACACACATAGATAGATGATAGATATAGATAGAAAGATCGATAAATAGTTATATAGATATATAGATAAACATATAGATGATAGATAGATAGATAGATTGACACAAAGATATATTGATACACAAGAAAAATACAGAGATTGATTGAAAGATAAAATATAATATTTTGATAGATAGATAGATAAAAAACAAACAAACAAATAGTCTAAGAGTTATATAGAAAGAAAATTGATATACATAAATAGGTAGAAAGACAAATAGACATATAGACGACAATTGACAATAGAAGATGGATAGATAGGTAGATGATTGATTGATTGATAAATATATAGATAGATAGACAGATTAATTTATTTATTGATACACATATAGATAGATAGATTGATTGATAGGTAGATCGATTGATTGATAAACATTTTATAGAAAGATTGATAAATAGATTGTTAGACAGATTGATAGATAGATTGATAAATAGATATATATATATATATATATATATATTATTTGATAGGCAGATTGTAGATAGATAGATACAAGATAAAAAAAATAGACAGAGAGATTGATATCTAGACAGATAGATTGATAGATTATTAGGCAGATAAATAAACAAAGGGATAGATAGATAGATAGATAGAAAATAGACATATAGATAGACAAATAGATAGAAAAATAGATTGATAGATTGATAGTGAGATAGATTGATAGATTGTTAGATTGGCAGAAAGATAGACGAATAGATAGATATATAGATAAAAAGATAAATCGATAGATTGAAAACTAGATAGACAAATAGATACACAAATAAATAGTTAGATATAGAGATAGATCGATAAAGATATAAATAAAAAGATAGATAGATAGATAGATAGATAGATACACATATATACAAATAAATAAAAGGATAGATTAATAGATATATATATATATATATATATATATATATATATATATAGAAAGAATGATAGAAAGATAGATAGACAAATAGATAGATAGATAGACAGATAGATAGATAAAAAGATAGATACAAAGATAGATAGATAGATAGATAGACATATAGATAGGCACATAGATATACATATATATATATATATATAAAGATAGAAAGAAAGTAGAAAGATATAAAGATATATAGACAGACATATAGAGAGATAGTTAGTTAGTTAGATAGTTAGTTAGTTAAACAGATAGTTAGACAAATAGATATATAGATAGATAGATAGTTAGATAGACAAATAGATAGACATATAGAGTGATATATATGTTAGTAGATTAATAGATAGATTGATAGATAAAAAGATAGAATGATAGATAAGCACATATATTTTCAGCCAGGTATATAGATAGATAGCCAGATAGTTTCATAAAAAGATAGAAAGTTAAAGATATAGATTGAAAGATAAATAGTTAGATAGATGAATATATATACTTATAGGTTGACAGATAGATACACAAATAGATAGATATATTGATATATAGACAAATAGAAATAATTATTAATAGATAGATAGATAGGTATATAGATAGTTAGATAGATATATAGATAAAAAAATATATAAACAAATAGATAGACAAATAAATAGACATAAATATAGATAGATAGATTGATTGATTGATTGAAAGAATCAAAGATAGATAAATGAGATAGAAAGAAAGATAGATACATAAATAGATAGATAGATAGATAGACAAAAAGTTATATATATATATATATAGAATGATAGATATATAATTAGATATATAGATATATAGATAGATAGATAGATAGATAGATAGACAAATAGATAGATAAGAAGATAGATAGATATAAAGATAGATAGATATAAATATAGATAGATATAAATATAGATAGATATAAAGATAGATAATTAGACAGATTGATAGACAAAAAGATAGAATGATGATTAGACATATAGATATACATTTAAATGGATAGATAGATAGACAAATCTATATACAAATAGATAGAGAAAAGATATACAGAATGATTGATAGTTAAATAGATAGAAAGATTTATTGATTAAATGAAAAATAAATAAACCAAAAGATAGATATATAGATAGATAGATAGATATTTTGATTAATAGACAAATAGATAGAAACATAGATAGATAGATAGATAAATATATATAAAGATGGATTAACAAATAGGTAGACAAATAGATAGAAAAATAGATAGACAAATAGATAGACAAATATATAGACATATAGAAAAATTTATATATAGATAGAAAGATAGATCGATAGATAGTTAGATAGATAGACAGACAAATAGATAGACAAATAGATAGATATATAGATAGATATATAGATAGATACATAGATATATAGATATAGATAGACATATATATAGATACATACATAGATATATATATATATATATATATATATATATATATATATATATATATATATATATATATATATATAAACAGACAGATACATAGATAGATATATAGATAGAGAAATAGAGATAGATATAAATAAATAATTAGATATATAGATAAATAGTTAGAAAGATAGATAGATAGATAGGCATAAATATATATAGAAATATAGATTAATAGATAGGTAAAAAAATCGATAGACATATAGATATTCAAATTGATAGAAAGATAGATATACAAATAGATATACATTTAGATAAGTTAATAGACACATAGATAGATATATAGATACATAGACAGAGAGATATATATATATGGATAGACATAGAGATACAAATAAAGATAGACAAATAGATATACAGATTAATTAATATAGATAGATAGACATTTAGATTGACAGACAAATAGAAAAATAGACAAATAGATAGAAAGACAGCTATCTATCTTTTTATCTATCTGACTATCTATTTGTTTATAAATCTACTTATCTATCTATTTATATGTCTATCTACTTGTCTATGTTCTTTTAATCTATTGGTTTATCTATCAAACTAACTATCTTTCTATCAATTTTTCTATTGATATGTATATCTATCTATCAATCAATCTATCTGTGTATTAATTTATATATAAATCTTTCAATCAATTTGTCTATCAAGCTATCTATCAATCTTTCTATCAAACTATATATCAATCTATAAATCAATCTATCTATCAATATATCTATCATTTTATATTTCTATTTATTTATGTCTCTATGTTTCTATCTATATATCTGTTTATCTTTTTGTCTAAAAATCTTTATTTATCTGTATATTTATCTATCTATCTTATATCTATCTATTCACTTGTCGATCGATCTATCTATGTATCTATCTATAAATCAATATATCTAGCAATTTATCTATCTGTCTGTCTGTCTATCTCTCTGCCTATCGATCTATATATATTTCTATCTATCTTTATATCTAACTATCTATCTATCAATCTTTTTGTCTTTCTATATATATATCTTTCAACCTTTCTTTCTATCTATCTATGTATCTGTCAATCTATCATCTATATCACTATCAATCTTTATATTTAATATTCTATCTATCTATATGTCTATCTATATGTCTATCAATCTATCTATCTAAATGTCTATAAATCTGGCTATAAATCTATCTATCAATCTGTCAATCAATTTGTCTATTAATCTATCTATCTATCTGTCTATCTATCTATCTATCTATATGTCTATCTATCTATTTGTTTATCTATCTATTTATCTACCAATCTATCTATATGTTTATGTTTCTTTCTATCGAATTATTTATCTATTTATTTATATATCTGTCAGTTGTTTATATATCCTTCCATCCATCTATTTATTTATCTATCTTTCTATCAATCTATTTATCAATCAATCAATCTTTCTATCATTCATTCTTTCAATCAATATGTCTATCAATCTGTCTGTCTATCTGCCTATCTATTTATCTATCTATCTTTCTTTTTGTCTATCTATCAATTAATATATCTATATATTTATATATCTATCTATCATTATGTCAACCTATATGTCTATCTATCTATCTTTCTTTCTATCTATCTATCTATCTATTTATGTGTCAATTATTTGTCTTTCTTTCTATCTATCACTTTATCTATCTATATATCTATCTAAATATTTATCTATATTTCTATCTATCTATCTGTATATCTATCTTTCTGTCTATATGTCTATCTATCAGTCAATTTATCTATCTTTTAATCTTTCTTTCTATATGTATATCTTTTAATCTATTTATATATCTAATAATCTATGGATCTTTTCTCTATTTCTCTATCAATCTATGTGTCTAAATATCTATCTATTTATCTAAATGTCTATCAAATTATCAATCTATGTGTCTATGAATTCATTAATTAATTTGTATATCAATATGTCTATTAATTTGTCTATCAATCTTTCTATGAATCTGTTTATCATCATTCCTTCTATTTGTCTATTATCTATGTATATAACTATCTTTCTATCTATTAATCTTTTTATCTTTTTATCATCTATCTATATATCTATCTAAATATTTATCCATATTTCTATCTATCTATATATCTATCAGTATATCTATCTTTCTGTCTATATGTCTATTTATCAGTCAATTTATCTATCTTTTAATCTTTCTTTCTATATGTCTATCTATCTATCTTTCTATATGTCTATGTTTTAATCTATTAATATGTCTAATAATCTATGGATCTTTTCTCTATTTCTTTATCTATCTATTTGTCTAAATATCTATCTATTTATCTAAATGTCTATCAAATTATCAATCTATGTGTCTGTGAATTCATTAATCAATTTGTATATCAATCTGTCTATAAATTTTTCTATCAATCTTTCTATGAATTTGTTTATCATCATTCATTCGATTTGTCTATTATCTATGTATATAACTATCTATCTATTAATCTATTTATCTTTTTATCATCTATCTATTTATCATTATGTTTTTGTATATATCTATCTTTCTATTTTTCTAGATATCTATCTATCAATCTATCTATCTGTCTATCTATCAATTAATCTTTCTTTCTATATATCTACCAATCAATCTATCTAGGTTTCTATCTATCTATCTATCTTTCTTTCTTTCTATCAATTAATCAATCAATCAGTGTGTCTATCTTTTTGTCTATCTATATGTCTATCTATATGTCTATCTATCTCTATATCTATCTATATGTCTATATGTCTATCTATTTGTTTATATATCTATCTATCTATCTATCTCTCTCTCTATCTTTCTTTCTATCTATCTTTATGTCTATCTATTTGTGTATCATTCTATCTATCTATTTTTCTATCTATCTATCTATTTGACTATCTATCTATCTGTATATCTATTTGTCTATCTCTCTATCAATTAATCTATCTTTTTATTTATCTATCGTCCTTTCTATCCATCTATCTATTTATTAGTCTATCTTTCTATATATCTATCTATCTATATATCTATTTGAGTGTCTTTCTATATCTCTATATTTCTGACCATCTTTCTGTTTATCTATCCATTTATCTTTATTTCTATTTATCTATCTTTCTATCAATTTATCTAACTATAAATCTATCTAACTCTCAATAAATCTATCAAACTTTTTGTCTTTTTATCTGTGTGTCTATTTCTTTATCTATCTATCTATCTAACTATCTCTCATTCTATCTATCTATCTCTCTCTCTCTATCTATCTGTCTATTTATCTATCTATCTATCTCTTTATTTATATATCTTTCTATCTATCTATTTGTCTATCTATCAATCTATCTCTATTTGTCTATTAATCTATCTATCAATCTATCTACCAATCTATCTATCATTCTATCAAACAATCTATTTATCTATCTATCTATTTTCTATCTATCTTTTTATCTTTATATCGATCTTTTTTATCTATTTGTAAATATATTTTAATATATATCTATCTATTTATATTTATGTTTATCTATTTATCTATGTATCTATCTATTTATTCATCAATCTATCTTTCTAACTAAACTTTATATCTATCTATTTATCTATCTATCTATCTATCTGTCTATCTATCTTTCTATATATCAATATGTTTATCAATATGTGTATCAATCCGTCTATCTATCTATCTATCATTATGTCTATCAATCTATCTATCTATCTATTAATCTGTCTATATATCTACCAATTTATTGTCTGTGTAATTTTTGTCTGTCTATCATTTTTTCTATTTGTATATCTATATGTATATTTCTGTGTCTGTCTGCTTACCTATCTTACTATCTATCTACCTAACTTACTGACTGTATGACTTTTTATCTGTCTATATGTCTATCTTTCATTCTGACTATCTATCTTTTCTTTTGTTTGCTTTTTTATATATTCATCTATCTATATCTCTATTTATCTATCTATCTATATATCTTTCTATATATATGTCTATCTATATATATATGTATTTTTCTATCTATCTGCCTTTCTTTTGGTCTATATATCTATATATCTATTTTTCTATCTATCTATATTTTTATCTATTTATCAATCTATTTAAATATCGATCTATATATATATATATATATATATATATATATATATATATATATATATATATATATATATATCTATCTATCTATCTATCTTCTATTTGTCTATCCATTTGTCTATCTATTTAGTTATCTATCTTACTAAAAGAAAATATTTTTTTATCTATGGAAATTTATTTAGAGAAAAACCCCTTGATAATTAGCAAGGGATTAGCTAGGGAATAGCAAGAGATGTTTAATTTTGCATTGAATTATATAGTTATGATGGATTTGTGATGGATTAGAGTCAAAAATTTTCTATTGAAAATTATCCCTTGCTAAAATTATCATAAATTTTCCCACAAAGAATGTTGGGCATTTTAGCAATGACTTTAGAGATAGATGATCTCTAGCTAATTAGTTCGAGACAAATTCCCTTGCTAAATAATATTTTATATAGTTTTTACAATTTTATATTCAATTGCAAGTGATTATTCCTTGGGGCACTGTTATAAGTATTTTATCGTGGGTATGAGTGTCTAACTAGTTCAGGATGGCATGGTCGTGTATGGCATGAGACCATGGGTTTTGTTCAGCCACATTTAGTGGCCCTATATGCCATTTGTGGTTGTGGTGTGGGCTAGCCCAATGTGCTACTTGTGACCCATTACTCTTGCCTAAGAATTGTTTTTACTATGGTCATGGTCGGACTATTCTGACTCATTACCCAAGACAATGCATGTGCAGAGCTACTTAGGTCCTAGACATGAGTTGTTTTTGGGCACTCATGACTCATGACCTAATTAACTGACCCAATTATTTTGTTAAAATGGCTAATCCATCACTAAACATGTTTAATATAAATTAGAAAACAACAATTACTTGATTATTTTTATTTACAAGATAAGTTTTGTTTGTTACCTATGAAAAGATTTATATTATTGATCTATTTTCCAAGAGCATAGATTGATACATTCTATGCAATTGTTTTGCCTTAAACTTAATACATTTGAATCTAATTAATATTTTTTTTCTATGAAAGTTGAAATGCAAGACTTTTTTTATATTTTTATATTTTTTTGGAATAATGATAACATATGTTCATAAAAAATTAATTCAATTTCACAAAAGAAATAATTTTTAATATATTAAATATGAGAGTGTCATAAAAAAGTTCAAATATCTTGTAATTATCTAATTTTATATTACATATATTATCTGTATAATTAGTTTAATAAATTTTTTATAATAAATTTATATCATGTTGTATTTAACATACTTAGACATATGATAAGCTATGAAAGATTGAGATCTCTTTTGAGGTTGATGAACATTTTGCACTTGTTTCTCACACTCTATTTGATCTCCTCTTAGTTTTGATAGTAAATATATCAAATTATTTATTTATAAGAGAGACAATTTAGTCTTTTGAAAAATATTAAATATAATGACATTTGAGGAGATAGTGATTTATATATGAACATGTGTTGAGAGAATATATTATTTTTGTTGATTTTTTTATTTTTTTTATCTTGGATACTTTTAAAGAGATTACTTAATTTGAGCTGCACTAATTATTTTTGTCCATTATATAAGAATCTTAGTTATATGACATTTTGATTATCGAGTGTTTATTTTAATTTTTTTTTGTATTTTAA
The DNA here is from genome assembly GCA_029783825.1 of Sapria himalayana. Classification (NCBI taxonomy): domain Eukaryota; kingdom Viridiplantae; phylum Streptophyta; class Magnoliopsida; order Malpighiales; family Rafflesiaceae; genus Sapria; species Sapria himalayana. The sequence continues at coordinate 492,241 of JAREIK010002159.1, read as the reverse complement.
TTGCTAACATAATATTAGATGTATGGATATATATGTGAGTTAGAAATTACAAATCCTAGAAGGTTTCCCACCACTATCTGTAATAACAAAAGAAATACATGGTAGTAGGTGCATGCACAATATGGGCAACAACTTCTTGCATAAGGGTAGTATGCATGCACAATGTGTGATAGGAGGCATGCATAGTCACCTACAGATGCATGGTGGTGGTGCACAACATGTTGAGGTGATGACTCATCCAGTATTTTGATTTTTATTTTGATTTTGATTTTGTTTTTTTTTTTTGAAATGTTTTTACTGTGAAATGACAATTTTTGTGTTTGTGTTGATATTGTTTGAGCATTAATATTGTGGCTGTTTGAGCATTAAAATTGATGTAGTTTGAGCTTGTGCTGAGAAGAGGAGAGCCATATAAGACCAAAAGAATGCTAGATTACTTCCTTTACTATGAGCCAACACAAATTGATGCAACAACTCTTTCAATTGTGGTGCTTGTTTTTGGTGTTTGTTTGTTTATTAAGGTGGACATTTTGATGCTGGTGCTGGTTGCTCAACTACAACAACAAGGGTGCATGATGTATAGGCAAAGCTCCATTCTTTTTCTTCCATTTTGCACCAGTTGTTTGATAAGCTGATTCTCATTTGATTTTGATGCTTCCCTCTATAGTTCACCTTACATTGAGTGTCAATTATTTCCATGTGTTAGTATTCTTGTTTAAAAAAACAACTTGATAATTTGTTTGTGTATCATTTTATGTATCTAGTTAATTGATGGCATCATATCATTTTGCTAGGTTTGAGTTGTTGGATATGGTAAAGAAATATTCATCTTCATTTGGGAAACATGGGACACATAAGTGTGGTGTCTCAGAGAAATGCAATGAGTTAGCTAATGGGGTTGGAGTCAGACACTTGGAGGCTCCAGTGAGTGTCTTGATCCTTAATACTGAAGTGAAAAACATGGTGTTGGACTCGGACGTGGACTGGAACAAGTTCTATGATAAGTACTATTTCATATATCCAGCCCCTAAAAAGAATGAAAAGATATCGGTAAAGTGCATAAAATTGAAAGATAAACTTGTTGTAGATGCTTTAGCTGCTAGATTTGGTCAACCAGTGCATCTAGAAATTAAATAATATTTTCCTTCACATGTGTTATGTTTTCGTTTGTGTTTAGAGTTGCCTTCATTAGTTTATAATATTGTGGCTTTAATTCATGATTTTAGTGTTGATAATTATGTTGTTGAAGAAGTTCAAAATAAATTTATTGAGAAGTACCATATGTAATACAATAGCAGCAGTCTTATATGGAGTCACGGTTAGCAGTCTCGATGAGACAGATAGCACACGGAGTTCTAGCAGAGAAACAACATAGGAAAGGTTAACACAAATGCATCAGCTAATGATGAGGATGATGATTTTATTTTAAATGATTATATACCTATGTTTTGTTTTTGCTTTAACTATGTAACAATTATATCATAATAATTTCTGAAATACTTTTGCTTTTTGTTAATTATAAAAAATTGTTTAGAGTATATGTTTATATTCAATTTAATATAAAAATTTAAAAATATGTAATCAAATTTTTTGCAAAAAAAATTGTAAAAATTACTTTGGAATGAAAATAGCTAGAGAATATTTCCTCACTAATTAGCTAGGGAATTATATGTATGTATCTAGCAGAAAAATATTAATTACTATTCTTAATTAAGATCAAAATTAGCAAGGAAAAAATAATTAGCTAGAGAATTTTTGTGGTTAAAAAATTCTAAGGAATTATACTCTGATTAATATTATGTGATGAGCACATTAGCTTTGGATAATTTCAGTCATTATTCCTTTTTAGCAATGGAAAAAGCCCATATAGCTAGTGAAATTTCTCTAGCTATTTGGGCCTTTTCTTGAAGTGTCTTTATATCTATGTAATATGTCTATCTATCTATCAATCTATTTATTTATCAATCTATCTATCTGTCTATCTATCTATTAATTTTTCTATCTATCGATATATCTATCAATCAATCTATCTATCTATGTATCTATTTGTCTATCAACCAATCATTCTATCTATCTACATATCTATCTATCTATTTATAAATATGTCAATCAAACATTTTTTTCTATCTATTTGTCTATATACTTGCCTGTCTATCTGTCTGCCTATCTATCTATCTATCTCTCTATCTATTTGTTCATCTATCTACCTTTTATATGTCTATCTATCTATTATTCTGACTTTCATTTTTTTTCACAATATATCTAGCAATTTGTCTATCTATCTGTTTATCTATATGTCTATCAATCTATTAATCTATTTGTTTATCTATCAATCTATGAATATGTCTATTATTTTATTAATGAAACTATCTATATATCTGCTTATCAATAGTGTATCTAAATGTTTGTCTAACTATCTATTTATTTGTCTAACTATTTGTCTATTTTTTAATCTATCTTTCTTTATGAGTGTTTGTCTGTCTATTTGCTTATTTGTCTACGTCTGCATGCCTACATGACTGTCTACCTACCTGATGAACTGACAGATTGTCTGTTTCTCTATCTATATGTATGTCTATCTATTTGTCTATCTATGTATCTATTTATATGTTTTCAATCTGTCTATTTGCCTATCTATCTATTTGTCTATCAATCTATCTATATGTCAATCAATCAATCAATCTAATTATCTATCTAACTATCTATCTCTCTATATATCTTCTATCTATTTGTCTATCTATCAATCAATATATCTATCTATCTATCAGTCTTTCAATAATTCAATCTATCTATCTATCTATATGTCTATCTATTTATCTATATGTCTATCTATCTATCTATCTATCTCTTTTTATCTCTCTATCTGTCTAGCTATCTAGCTATCTATGTCTATCTTTCTATCTGACTTTATATTTGTATATCTATTAATCTATATAAATGTCTTTATATCTATCAATCTATCTGTATATCTATATGTCAATCAATCAATCAATCTATCTATCTATCTATATATCTATCTATATATCTATCTCTTAATCTCTCTATCTATTTATCAATATTTCTATCTATCTATTTTTCTACCTATTTATTTATCTATCTGTATGTCTATCGAGATGTCTATCTAACTAACTAACTATCTACCCATCTATCTAATATTTAATCAATCATTTTATTTGTCTATCTTTCTGTCTATATATCTATCAATCTATATGTCTCTAGATCTATCTATCAATCTACCTATTTGATAATCTTTTTATCTATCTATCAATCTGTGTGTGTGTCGTCTATGTAGCTACATGTCTATTTATTTGTCCATCAATTTGTTTATCTATCTATCTATCTATGTATCTAATTATCTATCTATATAAAAAAATATATATCTATTTATCTGTCTGTCTTTCTATCTATTTATCTGTCTGTCTTTCTATCTATGTATCTATAAATTTGATTATCAATTTCTCTATTATTCTGTCGATCATTCTTTCTATCAATCTATCTAGCTATCTTTCTATCTAGTTGTCTATCTATATATCTATATATCTATATATCTATCTATTTATCTTTCTATTTATCTATTTATCTATCTATCTATCTTTATATCTATGTAAATAACTATTTATCATTAAGTCTATCTATCTATCCATCTATTTATCTATTTATCAAATTGTATATATATCTACCTATCTATAGTCTCTTTATGTGTTTGTTTGCATTCCTATTTATTTGTATGTCTACCAGTTTGTTTGTCTATCTCTTTATCTATCTATCTATTTACCTATCTATCTATCTATCTATTTGTCTGTGTGTATGTATGTCTGACTATCTGCCTACCTACCTAACTAACTGACTGACTAAATTTCTATCTATGTGTATGCCTATCGATCTATTTGTCTATCTATCTATCTATCAGTCTATCTGTCTAAGTGTCTATTTTTCTATCTATCTATCTATCTAATGGTATTTGTGTGTGTGTGTGTGTATCTATCTATCTATATTTTTATATATCTATCTAGCTATTAATCTATCTATCTATTTATCTATCTATATATCTATCATTTATAAATCTATCTATCTATCTATCTATCTATATATTTATCTATCTGGCTATCTATCTATCTGTCTGTCTATCTATCTAACTATATATATCTATCTATCAATATGTCTTTCTATCAATCAATTAATATATCTATCTTTTTATTATTCAATCATTATATCTATCTATCTACCTGTCTATCTATCTATCTGTCTATGTATCTATCAATCTATTTATTTATATATTTATCTTTATATCTTTCTATCAATTTGTCTATCTACCTGTCTATCTATCTATCCTTCTATCATCTATATTTCTATCTATTTGTCTATCTATCAATCTATATGTCGAACTATATTTCTATCAATATGTATATCATTCTTTCTATAATTTTATCAAGCTATTTATTTATCTATCTTTTTATCTATCGATCTATTTGTCTTTCTATATGTCTATCAATCTATGAATCTATCTATTAATCTATTTATCAAACTATCTATATATCCACCTATCTATAATCAATCTTTATGTTTGTCTGTCTGTTTATTTGCATACCTGTCTATCTATTTTTTTATATATCTTTCTGTCTATTTGTCAGTGTATTTGTTTATTTTTCTGTGTATCAAGATTCCTACATGACTATTTACATGCTTTACAAACTAACTAACTGATTGTATCTTTGTCTATCTATATATTTATCTATCTAACTATATATCTATCTATTTTTATGTTTTTCAATCTGACTATCTATCTAACTATTGATTTGTCTATCTGTCTATCAGTTTATGTACCTTTCTAACTATCTTGCTATCTAACTATTTATCTTCTTTCTATTTGTCTATCTATTTATCTATATGTCTATCTATTAGTCATTCTATCCATCAATCTATTTGTCTATCTATCTATCTATATGTATATCTATCTATCTATCTATCTATCTATCTATTTGTCTATCTATTTGTATATCTACATGTCTATCTATCTGTCTATCTTTCTGTCTAGCTATTTATCTATCTATTTGTGTATCTTTCTATCTGATTATCTATTTTTCTATTTATTTATCTATCTATATGTCTATTTATCTATATATGTATCTATATGTCTATCTATCTATCTATCTATATGTCTATCTATCTATTTATTTGTTTATCTATATGTCTATTAATCAATAAATCTATCTATCTGAATATCTATCTATCTATTAGTTTATATGTCTGTCTATCGATATGTCTATCTATCTATCATTCTTTCTATCTATTTGACTATAAATTAATCATTCTATTTTTCTACATATATATATATATATATATCTGTCTATCAATATATTTATCTATCTATCTCTCTATCTATCTATCTATCATTCTACCTATTTGTTAATCTTTTTGTCTATCTATCTATCTATATATCTGAATGTTTATCTGTATGACTATTGATCTTTCTGCCAATCTTTTTGTTCATTTATTTGTCTATCTATCTGTCTATCAAACTATCTATGTATATATCTATCTATCTATCTATATATCAATAAATCTATCTTTCTTTCTATTTGTCTATCAATCTATCTATTAATTTTTCTATCAATCTTTCCATCATTCTATCTATTATTCTTTATATTATATTATCTAGCTATCTTTCTCTCTATCTATTCATCTATATGTCTATATATATTTATATATATATCTATCTATCTATTTATCTTTTTAATTGTCTATTTATCTATCTTATGATTTATCTATCTATTTATCTGTCTATCTATCTATCCGTCTATCTATTTATATATATGTCTATCAATATGTCTATATATATATCTATCAATCTATCTACCTATATATCTATTTATATATTTGTCTATCAATATGTCTATATATCTATCTATCTATCAATGTGTCTATTAATCTATTTATCAAACTATTAATATATCTACCAATCTATAGTATTTATATGTGTTTATTTGTCTGCCTATTTATTTACATGTCTATCTATCTATTTGTTTATTTGCTTGTTTTTCTAACTACTGGTCTATGTGTTTACTTACCTGACTATCTACCAACCTACCTAACTGACTGATTGACTATCTTTCTAACTATTTGTACGTCTATTGTTCTATTTGTCAATCTATCTATTTGTTTATTTTTCTCTCTCTATCTATTTATAAGTGCCGGTATCTATCTATCTATCTATCTATATATCTATCTGTCAATCTTTCTGTTAATCTATCTATATATATTTCTATCTATCTAACTATTTATCATTTAATGTATCAATTTATCTATCTATCTTTCTTTCTATCTATCTATATCTATCAATCTATCTATCTATCTGTCTAACTATCTATCTATATATCTATCTATCAATATATCTATCTATCTATCAATCTATCAATCTATCTATATATCAATGAATCATTCGATCTAAATATCTATCTATCTATCTATTTATCTATCTATCAATCTATCTATCTATATATCTTTCTATCTTTTAATTATTTGTATATCAACCTACATGTCTATTTGTCCTTCTATCTATCTATCTCTCTCTCACTAAATGTCCATCTTTCTGTCTATCTATTTTTTTATCTATTTGTGAATAAATCTGTAAATTATTATTTCTCTCATTTGATCTAGCTTTTTGTCTATCTATGAATCTTTCTATTAATCTCTTTATCAAATTGTTTATATATCTACCTATTTGTAAACTATCTATATGTTTGTCTATTTGTCTATTTATTTGTATGCCTGTCTATTTTTTTGTTTGTCTCTCTTTATGTTTGTTTGTCTCTCTATTTGTCTAATTTTCTATGTGTCTACCAACCTACCTGACTATCTACATGTCTATCTATATATCTATAGATTGTGTGCCTATGTATCTAATTGTATGTCTACCTTTTGCCTAACTATCTATCTATTTGAATGTTAATCAATCTATTTGTCTTTTTATCCATCTATTTATCAATCAATCTATATGTCTATCTATCTATCTATATATCTAACTATCTATCTATATATCTAACTATCTATGTTTTATCTATTTGTCTATCTATCTATCTATATATCTATCTATCTATAAGTCTTTTTATATTTGTCTATCAATCTATCTATATGTATATCTATCTGTCTATATATATATCTATCTGTCTATCTATCTATATATCTATCTGTATATCTATATTTTTTTCTATCTATCTATCTATTTATCTATCTATCTGTTTGTTTATCGATATGTCTATCTATCTATCTATCGATCTATCTAACTATCAATCAATCATTCTGTTTGTCTAACAAACTATCAATCTATCTGTAAATCAATATATCTATCAATCTGTCTTACTATCTATCAATCGACTTATTTGTTAATCTTTTGTCTATCTATCTATCGTATTATATATCTATCTATCTATCTATATGTCCATCAATCTATCTCTCTATTTTTCTATGAATCTATCTATGTATCAGTCTATCTGTCTATATAACGATATACCTATCTATCTATCTATGTATATGTTTATTAATATGTCTGTCAATCTCTATATCATTCAGTTTATCATTCTTTCTATCAATATATCTAGCTATTTTTTATCTATTTTTCTATCTATATTTGTATATATCATTATATCTATCTATTTTAAATTTTATTTGTCTATATATATATATATATATATATATATATATATATCTATCTATCGATCTATCTATCTCTCTTTCGATTTATCTGTCTATTTATGTTTATCTATCTGTCCATCAATCTATCTATATATTAATATATATATACCTATTTATCTATCTAACTATATATAAATCTATATATCTATCTATCAATATGTTTATATATCTATTTATCAATCTATATATTAATCTATTTATCAAACTAACTATATAACTGCCTATCTATAATCTTTTATGAGTTTGTTTGTCTACCTATTTATTTGTATGTCTATATGTTTATTTGTCTATCTATTTGTCTAAATATCTATTTGCTTGTCTTTCTATCTATTTATCTGTGTTTGCCTGCTTGAATGTCTGCCTACCTACCTAACTAACTGACTAACTATCTTTCTGTCTATATGCATGTCTATCAATCTATTTGTCTATATCTCTATCTGTTTTTCTATTTTTTTATTTGTGTGTTTGTTTATCTATTTGTATGTACGTCTATCTATCTATCTATCTAATTTTCTATTTGTTTGTCTATCAAACTATCAATCAATCTATCTATCTATCTAATTATCTTTCTTCTATCAATCTATATTTCTATTTATCTATCTGTCTATATGTCTATTTATCTGTCTATCTATCTATCTATATATCAATCTATTAATCTATATATCTCTGTCTTTTTTATGTCTGTCTGTCTATCTATCTATCTATCTATCTGTATATCTTTCAATCTATCTATATATTTGACTATCTATTTATAATCTATCTATCTATATAAGTATCTATCTATATATCTATCTATCATTCTATTTGTCTATCTATCAATCTATCTTTCTATCTATATATCTATAAATCTATCTCTATCAATATGAATATCTATTTATTTATCTATCTTTATATCTATCTATCGATCTATATATCTATCTGTCTTTTTATCGATATGTCAATTTATCTATCTATCTATATGTAAGTCATTTCCTATTTATCAAAATTTATATATTTCTTTCTATTTGTCTAATTATATTTTTATATATCTGTCCATGTATCTATCTTTCTAAATATAGATCTATTTTTTTATCTATCTATCAAACTTTTGGTCTATCCATCTATCTATATATACGTCTATCAATCTCTCTTTCAATCTATCTATCAATGTGTCTATCAATTAATCTATAAGTCTGTCTATCATTATTACTATCAATTTAACTAGCTATATGTCTATCTATCACTCTATCAATATGTCTATCAATATTTATCTATCTATTTGTCTTTCTATTTGTCTATCTATCTATCTATATCTATTTTTCTATCTGTCTGTCTGTCTATCTATGTATCAATATATTAGTCTATTTATCTAACTAATAATCGGTCTATATATCTATCAATATGTCTATAAATTTATTTATATATCTATCTATCAATCTATTTATATATTAATCTTATTTTCAAACTATATATATATATATATATATATATATATATATATATTTATATATATCTGCCTATCTGAAATGTGTCTCTCCATTTTTGTGTCTATTTTTATATTTGTCTGTCTGTCTATATGGTTGTATGTATGTCTGTCTATCTGTATGTTTATTTGTCTGTGTTTATTTGTTTCTATGTGTGCCTACATGCATGACTGTTAGCCTCCTTGACTAACTAATATACTAACTATCTTTGACTATCAATTTGTCTATCTCTCTATCTGTCTATATATAAATCTAACTATCTATATATCTTTCTATATTTTAATCTATATATCTGTCTGTCTGTGTTTCTATCAATCTATCAATCTATCTATTTATCTATTTTCTATATATATGTATATCTATTTATCTATCTATCTATTTATCTAACTATCTATCTATATTTTGATCTATCTATTTATCTATCTAACTATCAATATGTATATCTATGTGTCTATCTCTCAATCAATCATTCTGTCTATCAATCTATTTATCTTTTTATCTCTCTATCTATTTGTCTATATATTTATCTATCTATTAGTCTTTATATCTATCTATGTATGTGTCTATCTTTCTGTCTATCTATCTTTCTATCTATCTATATATCTGACTATCTATCTATCTATCTATCTATGTGTCTATCTATCTGTATATCTATTTTTTTATCTATTTATCAATCTTTCTATCTATTTGTATATCTATTTTTTTATCTATCTGTCAATCTTTCTATGTATCTTTCTATCTATTATGTATGTATCTATCTTTGAATATATTCATCTAACTATCTATATATCTATGTATCTATCTATCTGTCTCTCTATTTATCTGTCTATCGATATGTAAATCTTTATATCTATCTGTATATCTATCTATCTATCTATCTATCTATCTTTCTTTCTTTCTTTCGATCAATATGACTATGTATATTTTTTTTATTTATCTATCAATCTGTCAATCTTTCTATCTATCTATATGAAAATCAATCTCTCTATCTATCTATTTAACTATCTATCTATTTGTCTATATATATGTATATCTATGTGTCAATCCTTCTGTCTACCTATCTATGTTTCTATCTGTCTTTCTAAATATATAACTATCTCTCTATCTATCTGTCTATCTATCTTTCTATTTATCTTCCTATTTATCTTTCTATTTATTTATCTATCTCTCTAATTGTCTTTCTATTTGTATATCTATCTATGTATTTGTCTATCTATCTGTACATCTATCTATCTATCTATCTATCTAACTATCTATTTGTCTAATAATCTGCTAATCTATATGTATAACTATTTGTTTATCTATTTGACTATCTAATTGTCTATCTATTTATCTATCTATCTATCTATCGTTCTAGCTTTCTTTCTTTCTTTCTATCAAATTATCTATTAATCTATCTATCAATATATCTATAAATTTGTCTAGCAAACTATCTATATATCTCTCTATCAATCTGTCTATCAATCTATCTATCAATCAATCTTTCAGCTTGTCTACCTATCTATCTATCTATTTGTGCGTCTATCTATTTGTCTATTTGTCTATCTATCTGTTTGTTCATTTATTTGTTTGTCTGTATGTTTGACTATATATTTGGCATTCTAATTTTTCTATTTGTCTATCTATTTGTATATCTGTATATCTATCTATATCTATCGATCTTTCTTTATTTCTTTTTGTCATATAATCTATCGATCTATTTATCTATCTAGCTGTCTATCTATTTGTCTATCTATCTATTTGTCTATCTATTTATTTATCAATATGCATATCTATCTGTCTATAAATCATTAAATCAATCTATCTATGAACTCATCTATCAATTTTTCTATCAATCTATCTATCATTAAATCATTCTATCTATATATCTATTTTTCTTTCTTTCTTTCCTTCTTTCAATATGTCAATAATCCATCTATAAATCTATCTATCTATCTTATTTGTCTATCTGTCTATCTATATATCTGTCTATCTATTTATATAACAATCTATTTGTCGATAAATTTGTTTATTAATGTATCAATGCATTTGTCAATCTATATATCTATCTATCTATTTATCTTTCTATCAATCTATCGGTCTATCTATCTGTCCATCAATTTGTATACCTATCTATCAATCTATCTATCTAACTATCTATATGTCTGTCAATCTATAAGTCTATTTGTCTATCTATATATGTTTCTATCAATTTGTCTATTTATCTATCTTCTATCTATATGTCTATCTATTTATATATTAATCTATCTATCTATTTGTCTATCATTCTATCTACGTGTCTATATATATGTCTATTTGTCTATCTATCTTCCTACCAATCTATCTATAAATCCATGCTTCTATTTGCATTTCTATATCTTTATCTATCTATCTATCTATCTGTCTGTTTATCTATTTGACTATCTATCTGTCTATTTATCTATCTACATGTTTATCTATCTTTATATCTATTTATCTATCAATCTTTTATCAATCGGTCTACTAATTAATCATTTTATCTCTATTGCTTTTCTATCTATCTATCTATCTTTCTTTCTTTCTATAAATCTATCAATATATTTATATATCTATTTGTTTATCTTTCTATCTTTATATCGATCTCTCTCTTTGTTTATCTATCTGTCTATCTATCTATCTATCTATCTATTTGTGTATCTATCTATCTATATTTCTGTCTGTATATATATCTAACTATCTATTTATCTATCTATTTGAATATTTATTTATCTATATATATTGCTATCTATATGCCTATCTATCTATTGATTTATCTATCTCTCCATCTATCTATTTGTCTATATATCTATCTGCCTATCTAACTATCATTCTATATATCTTTCTATCTCTCTATCTATCTATATATCTATCAATCTATCTATCTATCTATCTATATGTATATTATTATATCTATCATTCAGTCTATCAATATATCTATCTATATCTCTATCTATTTGTCTATCATTCTATTTATCTATCTATATATCGAGTTATCTATCTTTCTAACTATCTGTATATCTATATGTCTATTAATCTATCAACCAAAAATATGTATCTATTTATATTTCTATCTGTATATCTATCTTTCTATCTATATATATTTATCTATATATCTATCTCTAAATCTATCTATATATTTGTCAATCTGACTATTCATCTATCTTTATATCTATCCATCTATCTATCTGTCTATAAATCTATCTAGCAATGATTCATCTATCTATCTATCTCACTATCTATATATCAATTAATTTATCTATTTATCTTTTTGTCTATCACGCTATCTATCTATCTGTATATCTATATGTCTATCTATCTATCTGTATATCTATCTGTCTATTAATCTTTCTATCAATCTATATATCTATTTATCTTTCTATCTATCTATATATCTATTTATCTATCTATCAATCTATCTATATATTTGTATATCTATTTGTGTATCTATATTTATATCTATCTATATATCAATTTGTCGATAAATTTATCTAAAAATCCGTATATCAATCAATGATTCTATCTATATATCTATCTATCTATTTGTCGATCAATCTATCACTCTGTCTATCTTTCAATCAATCTATTTATTTATCTTTTTGTATTTCTATCTGTCTATCTATAGATCTGCTTATCTATCTGTCTATTTAACTATCTATGTGTCAATCAATCTATCTACCTATATATTTGTCTACCTATATATCTATCTATCTATCTAATCAATATATCTATCTATTTATCCATCAATCAATATATCTATCTATCTAATTATTTTACAATCTATCTATTTGTATATCATATATATATATATATATCTATCTATCTATATGTTGATATATCTATCTATATATCTATCAATCTAACTATCTATCTATCTATTTATCTATATTTATAGGTATATATCTGTTTATCTATCTGTCTATTATTCTATCTATCATTCTGTGTATTAATATATATATATATATATATCTATCTATATATCTTTTTATTTATCTATCTATCAATCTATAAATATATATATATATATCTGTCTGTCTATCAATCTATCTATCAATCTGTATATCAATCTATGTATCTTTATGCCTTTCTATCTATTAATCAATATATGTATCTATCTATTAATCTATCTTTTTGTCTATCTAGCTGTCTATTTATCAATCAATCAATATATCTATTTATCTAACTATTATTTCTCTATATATCTATTTATCTATCTTTATATATATTTGTGTATGTGTCTATCTATTTTCTATCAATCTATCTATCTACAAATCTATATGTACATCTATCTGTCTTTCAATATGTGTATCTATCTGTCTTTCTATTTGTCTATCTTTATGTCTATCTATATGTCTATTTATCTATCTATCTATTTATCTATCTATCAATATGTCTATCTATATGTCTATTTATCTATTTTATATATTTATATCGATCTTTTTTTCTATATTTCTACCAATATATCTATCAATAAGTCCATAAATCATACATATATATGTCTATCAATCTTTTTATCTATATATCTTTATATTTATATATCTATATGTTGATCGAACTATCAATAAGTCTAGATATTTATCTTTATATCTATATGTAGATCGAACTATTTTTTTGTCTATCTATTTGTCTATTAATGTGTCTATCAATCTGACCGTCTATCTATCTATCTTATCTATTTGTATATCTATCTATTTGTCTATCTATATGTCTGTCTATCTGTATATCTGTCTATCTTCCTATCTATCTGTCTATCTATTTGTTTATCTATCTATATATATGTCTGTCTGTCTATCTATCTATCTATGTATCTGTCCATCTATCTATCTATCTATTTATTTATCTATATATATGTCTATCTAGTTATCTATCTATTTGTCGACCTATCTGTATATCAATCTGTCTATCTATCTATCTTTCAATCTATCTGTCTATTTATTTGTCTATAAATTTGTCTATCAATCTGACTATTATTCTTTCTATCAATTTATCTAAATACATGTCTATCTATATGTCAATCTATAAGTCTATCTATCTAACTATCTATATGTATATCTATCTATCAATCTATTTATCTATCTGTCTATCTGTCTATCTATTTATCTCTATTTCTATTTGTCTTCTTTCTATCTGTCTATTTATCTATCTATCTATCTATGTGGCTAACTATCTATCTAGTAGTCTATCTATTTATCTTTATCTTTATATCTTTATATAGGATTTATCTTTATATCTGTCTGTATATCTATAATCTACCTATTTATATGTCTATCTATCATTCTGGATATCATTCTATCTATTAATCAATATATCTATCTATCTATCTATTTATACTACGAGAAAAATCCTATATAGCTAGGGACAATTCCCTAGCTAGATGTGTATTTTCTTTTGCTAAACGGGAAATAGCGACGGATTACCAATGGATCAGTTCCCTGTCTAAAGTGCTTCTTGCTAAAATTTAGTGACAGATAGTGTCTCTAGCTAAAAAGTAAGTGACGGAAAAATCTCTTGCTAAAAAAGACAAATTCACTAGATAAATTAGCAAGATAAATGAGATTTTCTATTGCTAAATGAAAATAATGACGGATGATTCCCTAGCTAAAGTGCTGGTCTATAAATTTTACCGATGGTTATAGTCCATAGCTAGATAAAATTAGCGAGGAAAATATGTCACTATTTCAATATTTCCCAAGCTAAATTAGCTAAGGAAAATTCCCTAACTAATTTATCAAGAGATTTTTCCCTGGATAATTTAATTTCAAAATTAACTTTAGAATTTAAATTATATTAAAATTTTTTGGCTAAATATTTTAATATTTTTATATCAAATTGAATAAAAATTGAAACTATAAATAATTTATATTAAACATAAATTAAAATCATTTAATATCTTATTCAAATTCAATATTGTACATAATTGAAACAATAAAATAACAAAATTTTATTTCATCTTATTCATCAATGTATCCACCAAGAGTGCATAAAGTATAATATATTCATTAATTGACATTGCTTTCTCTTCCCCTGCTCCTTCGATCATCATTTTTCTACTGCGACAAAGTTGTTTGGGTCACGGCACGTAATGTCTAGTGAAAAATCTCATCAATTATAGAAGATTTGTATGAGGAATAATGTAGTATCATATCTATAAGAAATTTAAACCACTCAGTAAAATTAAAAAAAGTTATGTATTGATACATATATAATCATGCAGTATATATTTAAATATATACTAGCATTTCACTCGTACATATATTACTATAGTATATGTACATAAAAACAACAGTATTATGTGTACATATAAACTGAGTAAAAATATACTCAATATATACGTACATAAAATACTACAGTATTATATGTACGTATATACTAACTTTATTCGTACTTATATACCTCATTTGGTGCCGTTGCTCCTGCTCCCACTGCCGCTCCTAGAACTAGTGACGTTGCCGCCTCTGTCGCTGCTTCCAGTGCTGCTGCTACTTCCGATGCAGCTGCTGCTACTTCTGATACAGTTGCTGCTACCACCACTGCCACCACTACTTCTGGTGCAGCCACTACTGCTGTCACTGGCACTACCTCCGATGCCGCCGCTCCTATCACTGTAGCTCTCGCTGTCACTGCTGCCGCTACTGGTGCCGCTGCCACTATAGTGTCTACCACTTCCATTGCCACCGCTACCATCGCTGCCACTACTGCCATCGCTGCTGCTCTTATCGCTGCTACTATTGCTGATAATATGCTTTTACATACATATAATAGGCTAAAACTCTACCCAATGAATTCATAGACCCGCAAACTTTTTCACAGATATATAAAAATAGTTATTATAGACATGAACAAACACAAATTAAAGTTGATTGTCATATAGCTTTAACTAAAATTTAATTAAAAATTTAATATTTTTATATTAAATTTAATAAAAACAGAAACTATAAATGAAAATTTTAAATTAAACAAATAAAATTCATTGAATAACATATTTCAATACAATATTTTAGATAACTAAAAAAATAACAAAAATTATATTATATCTTAGTAAACAATGTATCTACTAACTGTTCATAAAGTATAATCTATCAATGCATTGACTTTGCTTTCTCTCCCTTTGCTCCTCCTATCACCAACTTTCAGCTGCGAAAAAGCTGTCCGTGTCACGGTGCTTCATGTTTGTTTAAAAATCCTTTAACTTATACAAGCATCGTATGGGAAACAATGTGTTACCACATCTGAAAGAAATTTGAACCACTAAATCAAATCAAAATAAATTTTAAAAAACTATGTTTTGATAAATATATATTATTGCAGCAAAAATGTACATATATACTAGCATTTCACTCGTACATATATTACTGCATTATTTGTACATATAAATTATAGTATTATGCGTACATACATACCGAAACATATATACTCAATATATATGTACATAAAATACTACAGAATTATATGTATGTATATACTGACTATATACATACGTATATACCGCATTTGTTGTCATTCCTGTTGCTTCCGTTGTTGCTGCCGCCCCTGCCGCTAGCTGCCACACCTGCCACTACTGCCACTGTGTCTACTGTCGGTGATGATGCCACTGGCAGAGCAGCCTCCACTGTCTCTTCTGGTGCTGCTACTGTTGCTGCTGATACAGCAGCTACAGCCACTGATGCCGTCGTCACCCCCGCTACCACCGCTGCCGCTGATGCTACTGCTTCCTTCACTTCCCTCATTGTAGCTGCTGCTATTGTTGTCGCGTCTGCTGCAGCTACTACGGACACTACCACTGCCACTACCTGTGGTGCTACCGCCACTGCCAGTGCTGCTACCACCACTACCGCTTCTGGCACAATTACCACTACTACCATCACTGCCACTATTGCCACCGCTACCGCAGCTATCATTGCTAATAATAGGGTTTTACATACCTATAATAAGCTAAAACTCTACCCAAATAATTTGGGGAAACACAACCATATTCACATATATATATATTGTTATTATAGACATGAACAAACAAAAATTACAATTGATTGTCATAGAATTTCAACAAAATTTTAATTAAATAATTTAATATTTTTAAATTAAATTTAATAGAAATAGAAACTATAAATGAAAATTTTAAATTAAACAAAAAAAATTCATTTAAAAGCTTATTTTAATACAATATTTTAAATAACTAAAACAAAAAAATAATAAAAATTAGATTACATCTTATTAATCAATTTATCTACCGACTGGGCATAAAGTATAATCTATCAATGCATTGACGTTGCTTTTTCTTCCTCTACTCCTCCGACCACCAACTTTCTGCTGCAAAAATGCTGTCTGAGTCACGGTGCATCATGTTTGTTGAAATATGTCTTTACTTATACAAGCTTTGTATGGGAAACAATGCGGTACCATATCTGTATGAAATTTAAACCACCAAATCAAATCAAAATAAATAAATAAAACTATGTTTTGATGAATATATATTGTTGCAGTAAATATGTACATATATACTAGTATTTCACTCGTACATATATTATTGTAGTATATGTACATATGAAATACAATATTATGCATACATATATACTTAGTACATATATATACTCAGTATATATGTACATAAAATGTTGTAGTATTGTATGTACGTATATACTGACTATATATGTACGTATATACCACATTTGTTGCCGTTGCTGATGCTCCCGCTACCACTGCCGCTCATGCCACTACCATTGTCACTACTACTTCCACTACCGATGCCATTGTCACTGCCGTTGCTGCCTCTACTGCCACTACTGCTGTCAATGCTACCAGTGCTACCACTGCTGCTGCAGGTGCTACCACTGCCACCCCCACCACCACCGCTGCTGCCGCCGCTGGCAAAGCTGCCAAAGCTTCCACTGATGTCGTTGATGCCGCTGCTGTCGCTGCTACTACTTTTGCCACTTTTTCCACTTATGCCACTATTGCCGCAGATGTCATCTCTGCCACTGTTACCACTGTAGCCACCGCTACCATCGTTGTCATCATTGTCACTGTTGCCGCCGCTAATGCATTCACTACCACCGCTGCCGCTACTACCACTATTGCCGCTTCCGCTACCGCCACTGCCGCTTCTGCTACCACCGCTGCCATCACTACCATCACTACCACTATTGAAAATAGGCTTTTACATACCTATAATAGGCTATAACTCTACCAAAAAAAATTCAAAGACACAAAAACATATTTACAGGTATATAAAAATAAATATAATAAACATGAACAAACACAAATTAAAGTTGATTGTCATAGAGCTTCAACAAAAATCCAAAAGATATCCAGCAATTATGTTTAGAGATAAAGAGAGTGCAAAAATAAAATGTTTTTAGAATAATAAAGATAAGATAAGCTAGCAATCTTTTTGATAAAGTTGAAATTGATAAATATGGGACCCATGCATTGGAAGGACTATTGTAATGTTTGAATGCTTTGAATCAAGATTTTGTCTTTTGTCTCACATAATATGTCCTACTAATATTCATAATTTGGTTAATCAGAAATGCAAAGAACAAAACCAAAATAAAAAAAATTGAAACATGCAAAAAAATATCATAATTATTTGCTACATGAAGATAAAAATAAATTACAGTTCAAAAATAATTCTCACACTCAATCATCCTCATAATTTATAGGGAATGCTAGCCTCTCCTACGAGGATTCGCAGCTGGATCTCAGAATGCTATCTGTTGCGTCAATGCTGCTAACTGTCACTCGATATAGGACATCTGTTGTTGCATTACATTTTTAATTTCATTAATTTCTTGCATTTCTTCCAACAAATTAGTTATCAGCTCATCCTTCTTTTTCATTTTGATCTCCATATCTACAATACGTTCATTTGTTTCCCATGCTTTTTGTTTGACCGACTCATCCACCATTGCTTAAACAATTGAATTAGAAGCATGACTACTACAACAAAATGTCACTCCATTAGATCTGATTCTGTACACTCACTACTTCTTTCGACCTCCTATTGTCTCCAAATAAAATGGATCATAGTCAATTGGTTGAAGATCTATAGAACCCCCAACTTGTTGATGAGCAGCTCTCACATGTTCCTCCATTAGGTCTGAGATAAAATAGAGAAAAAAACTATTCTAGATTTACAAAAAATAAAATAAATAGTTGGTATTCAAAACAATTTTCATAATGTACTGTAGTTTTATAAAATCTAATTAATATAACAATTTATTACAGCAATCATCTGAGACTTGTTGTCAACATACTAACCATCCACTTTCTTCACATGCATCTTTCTGAAAATCTAATAAAAATTTGGATCTCGACCCAATTCTCCAGCCTAGAATATGTTTTTACTAAGTCATGAAAAAAAATGATAAAAAAAATAAACAGAATTAATAAAACTATGTAGGGATTTTATTTATTTGACTATTAGGACAACCACAAAATATAGAAATGTTTAGAATTTTTAATTTGTACCAAATCTCGAGCATGCTCAATGCTCGACTTTGAACCTCCAGTGTGTCGACAGATTCTTGTACCTAGTCCAGCTACCTCACTTCGTTGATTTTTACTGGCAATATCTAATTTTTTCTTCACATCTAGCTCCTCCCAATAATTATGCCACTCAGGCCAGTCTTCCTCCGATATAAAATCCGGCATTTCTTTCATTTTCGTTAATTTATGGAGAAAATTAGAATACCATTGAGTAGCTTAGATCTCTCATAATAACTTTATCTTTCCATCATATTTGGGTCCCCATGTGCACTAATTCTATTAATAGAAAAATGACAAAAGAATTTATATTAACAGCAAGAACATAATTATTTACTACTTGAATAATAACCAACATAAAAGTTAAGTAATTAGATAATTATTTTTCAATTCTTTTGTTTTATTATTTTTACCTGAAATTCATTAAAATATGACTCTTTTGTCGATTCAGAAACTTTCTTCCAGGAGAAAGCTTTAGAAGCAGTCATTTTCTTGAAAGCCTTTATAATTTTAGTCGAACACTTGTGAGATGGAATAAAATTGTACAAATAAATAAATAACATTGAAAACAAGCAAATCATAACAATATAAAAAACCACTGAAAGTAATATTAAAATTTTTTTTCAAGTCATTTTTACATATTTTTTTTACCTCTCATCCACAATCTCAATTTCTAACTTTACACTGACTATAGAGGAAGGTGCAACATTTGATGATATCATTGGTATTGTAAATGGGGGAATAATCATTGTAACATGTGGTGTAGAAGATAGAGATGGTTGAAAAGTTTGTGCAGGTAGCATAATGGGTGGTGGGCTTACATTTGATAAAGGTGATAGTAAAGGTCTCAATGATGGTGATGATGATAGAAATAGAGATGGTGATTGTGATGTTGAAGTCTGGATATGGTGGCTATGAGATGGTACTAATTCTGCAACATGATATAACATACTAGATGAATTTGGTTCATTTCTGTGTCCATGTCCACCTCCACCACGGCCATGTCCTTTAGGTGTCATCTGATGTACAAAATAAAACAAAGAACAAAAAATAGGGATATGATGAACAAGCATGATTTTTGAATAAAATAGACTGATATATTTCAAAAAAATAAAAAAAGTCTTTGATAATTTAAATTTATAATAAAATTATAACAATTTAATTATCGACATCACTATCATCCTCCAATGGATCTTCTAATATTTCGTCTGATTCCGATAAAGTTCGAACTCATCTTCAGATAGAAATTGATCATCTTCAATTTCTATTGTGCAACCATTTGAGTCAGATAAATTTTCTAGATCTTCATCTACATTCACAGGCTCAATATTATTTATGTCATCTTCTTGGAATCCCAGTGCAATTTCTAAGTCTGTACTTCTTTGTTGTGATATTGGTACTTCAAATTTTGATCAGGCTTTGATTTTACAAATCACCAACCAATCTCTCTTATCAAGAGATAAACTCGGATATGTACAATACTATACCTGAGTGGCTTGAGCTGCCATAATAAATGGCTCATATCAATTATATCTGTGTTTATGGTTAACATCTACTAGCTTATAATCTAAATAAATCTTTGTGCACACATTTCATATAGGATCAAACCACTCAAACTTAAATAATACAATCTTGTTATTTTCGAGTCCATGATACTCCAACTTAATAACTTCTTTGAGTTGATCATAATAATCAATCTCATCTGCACTATAACCTGAGCCTTTAATGCAATACCACTATTCATTGTTATTTTAGAAGAACCGTGACCGATTGTATGAAATTTATATCCATTAACAAAATACCCAGGATAGGTTGTCACATATCTAAACGGGCCTTTACTTAGATTTTGAAGAAAAATATTTGAATCTCCATTTGAAGGATCAATTGCTTGTGACATAAATTAAAAAACAATATTAACAAATAAAAGATACTAATAAATTAAATAATTCAAAAATATAAACTTAATTATACTCACATAATTTTTTAACTAATTCGCAAATTCAATTTCTAGCATATAATCGACATCATTGATGGAAATTGCTGGATACCTATATTTTAACTGCTCAACATAAATACTACACAAATATAAAAAGAGAAAAAATGTATATCAATTTTTAATAATTCCTATTAAAGATAAAATTAAACTATGATTAAACTTGCAACCATTTTGGGTATTCACACTCATTATATGGTGCAACATCCTCACAATTATGTAAAACGTAGCTGCAGGTTTCTTTGTTCATTTGTCATACATCTTTTAATTGCTCTTCTAAATGCTCTTTTAGGGTGCTTGAAGATAGATAGTTTGTCCACAGAATCATCTTCTACCATCACATGACCTTCATAATTCCATGGAACATTTCAATTATATGTATTGACATGATCCTCAAAATAATAAGAATAAAATGATGATGCTTCTTCTACTAAATATGCATTACAAATTGAACCTTCAAAATTTGCATTGTTTTTAACATTCAATTTCAACTTATAAAGATACCTACATCCATAATGTTAGGTTTCAATTAGATTTAATTACAATAATACTTAAAGTACTAAATAATAAAACACATCAAATTATATGTATTTACCTCTCAAAAAGACACATTCACATGATCTCAAAACTTACAGCTAATTAAATCACTATCACCACCCCAATATAATATGCATTCATTTAAACAACAATGAATTTTTTTCCACTAGTAGAACCATTCCTCGTAGTAACTACTTAGTGTTGTAAAATTTATTAGTGATCAAATTATTATTCGAAACATTCTCTTTCATCAGTTCTGCCATCTGATCAAATAATTTCTCAGACATATGATTTTCTGACTTAATGCTCATTATTCGAGCCACAAATGACAATTGCGAATATGTTTTACAACATTGCAACATCTCTTTATCTGCAACTTTAAGTATTTCATAAAATTTTTAAGCTTTAGGATTAGGTGGTTCATTTTTGTAATCCATACTGAAGTCAGCACTAGCTACTTCCATGATCATTCAATGGTATGTGTTTCATGATTCTTCATCAAAAGCATACGATTCAATACCCTGATTTTGTTCAATATTAAGAGCCATTTTACTTTCCCCATGATAAATCCAAACAAAATAATTTAGCACAAAGCCATATTTAGCCAAATGATATCTTATAGTGTTTGCATCACGAAAAGAGATATTCTGACACTTGCAATGATTGCACGGACACTTAATTTTTTCTGCATCCATCAACCTCATTTGACTACATGCAAAATTGATGAAAGTTTCAAGCCCAGTAAAAAAATCTTTATTCAAAAATCCATTAATAACCTTTTTGTACATCCACTGATGATTTGAGATCATTTTGCCCTATTTTATTTACAAAAAATAATGCCCAATCATTATTTTGAATAAAACATTTTATTACTTCAAAATATACAAATAATTAAATAAAATTACTTATAGATGAATATTTAAAAATTAAATATCATGAATATCGAGGGAATGTATTTGCAGAATCTACATTAATAGATAAAGCAAATTTAGCATGATAAAGATTAATAGATATCATAGTTATACTAGATAAAGTGTGCAAAATGTGATAATGTACAAGAAATGAAAGCAAAAAAGATATTTAATGTTTGAAGGAGGAATGGGAGAGAGAGGGAGAGAGATAAGATGAGGAGAGAGAGAGAGAGAGAGAGATAAGATGAGGAGAGAGAGGGGTAGAGAAATGGGGAGATGGGGAGAGAGAGAGTGAAGGAGAGAGAAATGGAGGGAGAGAGAGGGGAAGAGAAATGGCGAAAGGGAGAGAGAGAGAGAGAGAGAGAGAGAGAGAGGAAGAGAGAGAGGGAGAGAAAGGGAGAGGGGGGGAGAGAGAGAGAAAGAGGGATAGAGAACAAGCAAGAAAGGAGAGTGAGAAAGAAAATAACAAAAGAGAGTGTGTGACACAAAGAAAAATAGGAATTGAGTGACATGAAGAATTAGAGAGGGAGAGAGAGAGAGATACACATAAAAAGTGCAGTTTTAGAATGAAAAATTATATAAAAGAAAATAAAATTTCATCTATATAAACCTATCAAATATTACATCATTTATCAGACATAAGTTCATATTTGAGCCTGAGGCCCAAGGGCTATGATTAGGTAAGAGTATGACCCTTATTTGTATTATACCATATATGATCCTGATCAATGGACACTCTCATGATACGTGCTTACATATTGTTGATATTATATCTTTTTCCATTTAATTTCAAATTAGTTCAACAAATTAATATTATTCCATTTATAATTATATGTTAGGATACAAATAGTAAATGTAGTTATAAATAGTTACATATAGTTAAAGATATAATTATATATAGATATATGCATACAAGTAGTTATAAGTAAATATAAATAAATGTATACAAAATTATAAACAATTATATAGATTTACATATATGTATACATATATGTATACATATATGTATGCATAATTAAAAATAAAGTTATATGTATTTAAATAAAGTTTTTTATAGTTATATATATATATATATATATATATATATATATATATATATATATATAGTTATACACATATAGTTAAACATTGTGTTGTATGTTTTTATACATATAATTATAAATATTATTACATGTAGTTAAACATATAGTTACACGTATAGTTAAACTTATATTTATACATGTATGTATATATTTTTTTTCATATAATTTCATATATTTATACATATAGTTATGTATAGTTATGGATATACTAAAATATATTTATCATACTAATATATAAAAATGTATATTTATAAAAAATTATATATCATTAAACATTTAGTTATATATATATATATATATATATATTTATTTATTTATTTATCTATTTATTTATACGAGTAGTTAAATTTAGTTATACATAAATATATACAATGTTATAAACAAATATATAGATTTACATATATGTATACATATATGTATAAATAGTTAAAAATATAGTTATATTTAATAATATAAAGTTTTATTTAGTTTTACTAATATTTATATATAGTTATACACATATAATTAAATATGATGTTGTAAGTTATTATACATGTAATTATAAATATAGTTACATGTGATTATACATATAGTTACACGTATAGTTAAACTTATATGTATACATGTATGTATATATATTTGTTCAAATAATTCCATATATTTATACATATAATTATGTATAGGTATGGATATACTAAAATACATTTTTATACTAGTATATAAAAATGTATATTAAATTATGTTGTTAATTATATATTTAAATATAGGTTATACATTAATAATATAAAATTATGTATAGTTATTTGTTATTATACATATAATATGTATAGTTATAAAAAATTATATATCGTTAAACATTTAGTTATATATATTCATATGAGTAGTTATATTTAGTTATACATAAATATATAAAAATTTATAAACAAGTATATAGATTTGCATATATGTATACATATATGTATAAATAGTTAAAAATATTGTTATATTTAATTTTATTTAGTTTTGTTTTGTTTAAAAAATATTTATATATAGTGATACACTTATAATTAAACATAATGTTGTATGTTGTTATACCTGTAATATTAAATATAGTTACATGTGGTTATACATATAGTTACACATATAGTTAAACTTAAATTTATACATGTAGGTATATATATTTATTTATATAATTTTATATATTTATACCTATAGTTATGTATAGGTATAGATATGGTAAAATACATTTATGAATACTAATATATACAAATGTATGTTCAATATAAGTTGTAAATTATAAAAATAAAATATAGTTATATATAAAACTTGTATAGTTATACATATAATATGATATAATTATTTATAGTTATATGTTATTATACATATAGTATATATAACTATAAATATTTTTATATAGTTAAACATATAGTTATATATAGATATATTCAATACAAATAGTTATACATAAATATATGATGTTATAAATAAATATATAGATTTACATATATATATATATATAAATATACATACTTACAAATATAGTTATATTTAATTATATAGAGTGTTATAAAGTTATATAATTATTTATATAAAATTATACAAATATTTATATATGGTCATACAACATCAACTAATAACTAAAATATGAGCAGTAATGATTTTTAAAGAGAGAGAGAGAGAGAAGAAATACTATATTTCTATAATTTTCCAAATGAGTAGAATGTTACTTTGAATGGCCATTTACTACTGCTTCTATAGCGAAGAAATGTTCTGCTAAAGCACCATAAATTTCTTCCATATATTTACATGTCCATAGATATATATATATATATATATATATATATATATATATATATATATATATAGGAAAAATATGAAGATTAATACATATCGAGTATTGCCATAAAAAATAAAATACTGAATAAAATAAATAAAAACTCACAATAATATAATATTATGAATAAAAATTATAAAATGATATTATCATTTATTAAATAAAAAAAATCACATATAAATACTAAAAGAAACTATAAATACTATTAATCTATATAAATCATCTCATTATATTATCTCAAGATAAAAAAATATAAAAATACAATATAATTCTCAATAGTTTGAAATTTTTATTTTTATTTACAACTTATTAATGTTCTTTATAATTCATTTTGTTGTATTTGTATGATATGTTACTATTTTTTTATATTGTATTGATGTTTTTGAAATTATAATAATTTATATATTTTTTATTAAGATATGAAATAATATTTAATAATATATGTTTTGGACTAAAAATTAATTAGTAAATATGTTTATATCATATTAAACTATAAAAGAGTACTTACATAAAAGAGTACTCACATATATTCGCTAGAACTATAAATTAATGTTTCATTAATGATACATACATTTTCATAATACTTCTCATATTTTCTTATATTCTTATAATTTATATTCTACCACAAATTTTGTGAGATATAAAACTTAGATTCAAGCTTGTAGGTTACTACTAATAATTATCATACTCAACTAATAACTACAACATTCAACTAACAATTACTACTCATATTTATTAGTATTTTAAATTGTTTAAAATAAACATATTGCAGCACAGAAAAATTATAGTGTGTTAAAAGATGATGGTATTAACACAGCAGGATAAAGGGTGTCCTAACGAATGTTATCGCAAAGAGAATACTCTTGTATGACATGAAAATCATCAACGTTACAGAGATATCCAAACTCTTCATAATCCACAACTGTTAATGGTATAAATTATAGTTAATATAAATTTGGTAGAAGTTGAATTGTTAGAGTAATATTAAACTATATTGTTATTGAAAATCATAAATTAAAGTTAATAAAATTTTTTTGGTAGAAAAAAATTTATTGTATTGCATGACATTGTGGGGATTATAAACATTAAAAATTTCTAAATATTTGCAATAGTTTATATCCTCTATCAAAATCAAAATTGTTATATATTTAAAATATTATACTTTTTTTATCTACCTACCATTCTCCCAAACTCAACCCAAAATTATTTTTTGCTTCGTATATAAGCTATGAGGCTTCATGATTAGAATATGTAAAATTCACATCCCAACATCTGAACAACATGATAAATGATAGCTCCATGGAAAACGTATCCAACATCTATGAGGATCAGACTCATATTTTTAGTGTTAGAGTATTCATCATCTTTTTCATTATCAGTCTACCATGTTGTTGATTCGGATTTTATTACCATGCTATTTGTTTTTAAAAATATTATTCTTGATAGTAATTATGTACAAAAAAGATTGGTTCATATATTTTATAATATCTTAGCTTGAGTGTCCATGACACATTTCTATATGTTGATCTTATAATATCAGAATGAAATCATTATTTTAATATTACTAAACTTGATTCAACAAGTCCACTCTCACTAACACAAGAGAGATTATAAGGAATCACACACTACGAGACATCTATTGAAGGAATATTGAAATTATTAGAAATATAAGTGTTTTATTTCAAGAAACATAAATATGAAGTTATTATGTTTGAGAAAATTCTGAGATAAATTTAATTTAAAAAATGTTAGATACATGGTAAATATAAATCTTTACACACACACACACACACACACACACACACCATGATAATCTTTGTTAAAGATAAGTGCAACCATAAAAATACAAATGAATCATGTAGGAAAATGATAATAAAGTCTGAAAAAATTAATAAGAATAATTATTTTTATATCATATGTTGACTTACAAGCTTATCACATGCTTACTTGCATGAATATCATGTATTAGTATATATAATTTCCATGTCTTGGCTTACATAAGTGATAAGTATTGATTATGTGCTTACTATGTGTTCTCATGCATTAATGCCAAGTGCTTGAAAGTGTGTTTGTTATATGATGATGTGTATACCTACCAAGAATTGACTTGACATGTGAAAGATATGTGTTGGCTTACTAAATTTTGTATCAAAAATTAAAAAAACTTGAAATCTTGCCTATAAATAAAAGTGATTTGGGGTTCCTAGCACACAACAACACATATCATGAGAACATTTCAAAGTGAATTGAGAAACTCTTGCTCAATTATTTTCAATTATATATGTGAATATTATTGAGTTTTCTAAAAGTTGGTAAAATAGTTCAAACTGATTTAATCGAGTATAATCATTTCAAGTTAATTTGACATGCTAAACTATTTATTTTATTTATTTTATTTAATTTATTTATTTTATTTATTTTATGTATTTTATGTATTTTATTATTTCATGTATTTCATGTATTTCATGTATTTTATGTATTTTATTATTTCATGTATTTCATGTATTTCATGTATTTCATGTATTTCATGTATTTCATGTATTTTATGTATTTTATGTATTTTAGGTATTTTATGTAATTTATGTATTTTGTGTATTTTGTGTATTTTATCGATTTTATGTATTTTATGTATTTTATTGATTTTATGTATTTTATGTATTTTATCAATTTTATGTATTTTATTGATTTTATGTATTTTATCGATTTTATGTATTTTATGTATTTTATGCATTTTATCGATTTTATGTATTTTATCTATTTTATCGATTTTATGTATTTTATGTATTTTATGTATTTTATTGATTTTATGTATTTTATATAATTTATATATTTTATCAATTTTATGTATTTTATGTATTTTATCAATTTTATGTATTTTATTGATTTTATGTATTTTATCGATTTTATGTATTTTATGTATTTTACGTATTTAATGTATTTTATGTATTTTATCGATTTTATGTATTTTATGTATTTTACGTATTTTATATATTTTATGTATTTAATGTATCTAATGTATTTAATGTATTTAATGTATTTTATGTATTTTATCGATTTTATTTATTTTATCGATTTTATGTATTTTATCGATTTTATGTATTTTATCGATTTATGTATTTTATCAATTTTATGTATTTTATCTATTTTATGTATTTTATCGATTTTATGTATTTTATCGATTTTATCGAATTTATCAATTTTATGTATTTTATCGATTTTATCGATTTTATCGATTTTATCAATTTTATGTATTTTATCGATTTTATCGATTTTATCAATTTTATGTATTTTATCGATTTTATGTATTTTATGTATTTTATCAATTTTATCAGTTTTATCGGTTTTATCGGATTTATCGGTTTTATCGATTTTATCTGTTTTATCGGTTTTATCAATTTTATCAGTTTTATCAATTTATCGGTTTTATCGGTTTTATCGGTTTTATCGATTTTATCGGGTTTATCAGTTTTATCAGTATTATCGGATTTATCTGTTTTATCGGTTTTATCGGATTTATCTGTTTTATCGGTTTTATCAGATTTATCGGATTTATCAATTTTATCGGTTTTATCGAATTTATCGGATTTATTAGTTTTATCGGATTATTGGTTTTATCGGGTTTATCGTTTTTATCGGGTTTATTGGTTTTATCGATTTTATCGGTTTTATCAGTTTTATCGGTTTTATCGGTTTTATTGGTTTTATTGGTTTTATTTGTTGGAATTATTGGATTTATCGATTTTATTAGTTTTATCGGTTTTATCGGTTTTATCAGTTTTATCGGTTTTATCGATTTTATCAGTTTTATCGGTTTTATTGGTTTATCGAGTTTATTGATTTTATCAATTTTATCGGTTTTATCGGTTTTATCGGGTTTATCAGTTTTATCGAGTTTATCAATTTTATCGGTTTTATCGGTTTTATCGGTTTTATCGGATTTATCAGATTTATCGGATTTATTGGTTTTATTAATTTTATCGGGTTTATCAGTTTTATCAGTTTTATTAGGTTTATCGGTTTTATTTGTTTTATCTGTTTTATCGGTTTTATCGGTTTTAACGGATTTATTGTATTTATCGGATTTATCGGTTTTATCGGGGTTTATCGGGGTTTATCACTTTTTATCGGTTTTATCCGGTTTTATCGGTTATATCAGTTTTATCCATTTTATCTATTTTATTTTATTTTTATTTTATTTTTGATTTAAATCATTACTCATTTTAGAATATTTTTTGTAGATATCAAGTCGGCATACCTAAGTATGTATACTAGTTATGTATAAAATACACATGCATATTGATGTATACTATTTTTGTATATATCAAGTCGGCATACCTAAGTATTTATACTGTTTATTTATTATTTTTGTATATGATCACCATCAAAATCTACACAATGATAATGCATGATATCACAAATGCATGAAGCATGTATACGAATAAGTTTATATACGAAATCCAAGCATACCATGTTGATTAAAGAAGAAATTCGAACCAAAAAAAACAAAATAAAAACACTTAGTCTTCGATTAAGCAATCCAAGATAATCTATGAAAAATAAATGTATAAACATCCCTTCAAATCAATAACAAATTACAACTTAAACCTTGAATTAATTTTAGTTGAATCATCGTCGAGAGATAGATTTTAGAATGTAGAGGAATTCGGTTTTGTTTGAGATGCGTCAATTCGAGAGAGAGAATGCCTATTTTATAAAAATATTTATATTCTTAATTATTAAAACATTAAATAAACAATATATATATAAAATACAAAAATACTCATTAATTTTATTTACTATCAAAATTTTTTCAACAAAATTAATGTACGTGTAGCAACAAAAGAAAAACAAATAACTTATAATTTTTTATTATAATATTAATTAAACAATAACTATATAAAAAAATATGCTTTGCCTTAAAAAAATATCAAATTGGTACAAAATTAACAAACTTCATATAATAAGACATAAATGAAAAGTTGATTTATCTTCTAGCCCTCGCATAGTAGTTATAAAATACTCTTAATGTAAAAAATTATATAAAAATTTATATTTTATGGTTATAAATTTTTAAGAATTCATATTAATTTTTACGAAGATAATATGAAATAATTTTAAACCCATAAAATTCATATTATTTGATATCATTAATAATTTTTAAAATTCAAAAAATTACTTAATGTGAGAAAATAATTAAAAAAAGTAATATTTATTATTTTAATAAAAACTTAATGTTAAAAGCTAATTGTAAAAATATTACTCAATTGTTTAATTTTTATAAATTTTAGTAGGATTAAACATCAATGTATTTATTTATAATTATTATTTTATTTTATTTTTACTTTATTGAAAAAATTATATTTTTATTATATTTCAAGAATTTCAAAATTTGTATTATTTATTTTTTAAAAGTTTTCTATAATCATAAAATTTTTTTAATACTTATAATAATATTAATATTTACTAGTTTATTCGTCAATTTAGATTTTTTGAAAATAGTTTTTATTTTATCATACAATGAATTAATTTACATTTAAATTAGTAGATAATCTAAGGTTTGTTAATTTAATTTTTAAAATATCGAAAAAAAATTTATACTTATTAAATTAATTATTTAATTTTACTATAATTTAAATTATTTAGTTTCTTAATTAAAAATTTTAAAAACATTTTTTGTATAATTTTTTAAAAAATTATTACATCATAAAAATAGTTATTTTAGTCCTTAGTAATATAATTTTTTTATATTTTTATATATTTTAAATTAATTATTTATAATATTATTTTTTTATTTTACTAGGAGAATGTGTGTTTCAAGGATTGCTCATTTATAGACCAATAATATACATTTAATAAACAAAATTAAATAAAATATTAAAACAAATAATAATAAAAAAATATATAATTAAATATTGACTATAGAAATATTGTCGCTAAATCCGTCACTAAATTACAAATCTTATTAGCTAGAGAAATTCTGTTGCTAAATCCATCGCAAAATTAAGTATTTTTTTTCTCGGGAAATTCTATCGCTAAATCTTCACTAATATATGTATTTTATTAGCTAGTGATATTCGTTCGCTAAATCCATTAATAAAATATGATTTTTATTAACTAGGGAAAATTCGTTGCTAAAACGTAGCTAAATCCGTAGCTAAATCAAGAATTTTATTAAAAAGAAAAAATCTATCGCTAAATCTATCACTAAATCAAGGATTTTATTAGCAATGAAAAATCTATCGCTAAATCTATCACCAAATCCATCGTTAAATCTAGGATTTTATTAGCAAGAGAACATCTGTCACTAAATCAGTCACTAAATCAGTCACTAAATCTAGGATTTTATTAGCAAGAGAACATTTGTCACTAAATCTATCGCTAAATCTAGGATTTTATTAGCAAGGGAACATTCATCTCTATATCAAATATTTTATTAGCAAGGGAAAATCTATCTTTAAATCCATCGCTAAATCAAGAATTTTATTAGCAAGATATATTTCGTCGTAAAATTCGTCGCTAAATCAAAGATTTTATTAGCAGGAGAAATTCCATCATTAAATTCATCGCTAAATCAATGATTTTATTAACAATGGATATTCCGTCGCAAAATCAATCGCTAAAATCCCCACTTTTCTAGAGCGGAAGTTACAAAAATTTTCCGTCGATAATTAGTCTCTTAATCCCCCGAATTTGTTTAACAGAATTTTCAAAATATTTTTCATCGCTAATTCATCGCAAATCCATTGCTATTTATTTTTTCATAAAAAAATCATCAATCCCTTGCTATCCCCAAGGTAATCCCTTGCAATTTAACTAGGGATTGATCCCTAGCTAAAATTCCATAGCTAATTCGATATTTTCTTGTAGTGTTATCTATATGTATATCTATTTGTATATCTATCTATCATTCTATATGTTTGTTTATCTATCTATCTATCTGTCTGTCTGTTTGTCTATCTCTCTATCTATCAATCTGTGTATCTATGTGTCTATCTAGATATTTATCTATCTATCTATTAATCTGTCTACCTATTATGTAATTATCTACAAATATATCTATATATCTATTTATCAATCTATCAATCTATCATTCAATCAATCAATATATCTATTTATCTATCTATGTGTCTATTGATATTTCTTTCTATTAATCTCTCTATCTATCTATATGTCTATCTATCTATCTATTAATCTATCGGTCTATATATCTATATATCTATCTAATAGTTGATATATCTATTTATCATTTAGTTTTTCATTCTATCTATTAATTTATCAATTTGTCAATCAATCTATATATTTGTCTATCTATTTATATATTTGTGTGTCTATCTCTCTATCAATCTGTCTATCTATCTATTTATCTATATGTCTAGATATCTATATATTTATCTATTTATCTATCTATCTATCTTTCTAATTATATATCTATCTATGTTTCCCTAAATTGATCTATCTATCTATCTATCTATATATCTATCTGTCTATCTTTCTATCTATTTATATGTTTATCTATTTATCTCTCTTTCTATCTATATCTCTTTTAATCTATTTATGAATATAAATTTCAATCTCTCTATCATTTTCTCTAACAATCTCTCTACTTATCTTTATATCTATCTATCTATTTATCTATCTATCTACCTTTATATCTATTTATCTATTTTTCTATTATGAATATATCTATATATCTATCTATTTGTAAGTCTATCTATCTATCTATCTATCTATCTATCTATCTTTTTATCTATCTATGTAATTATATTTCTATGTAACATTATTTTTATCTATATATCTATCTATCTGCATATCTGTCTATCATTCTGTCTATCTATCTATCTATTTGTCTATCAGTCTATCTATATGTCTATATTTTTTCTCTTTCTATCAATATATATGTCTATATTTCTTTATATCTATCTTTCTATCTTTTAATTTCTCTATCATTCTGTCAATCTATCTTTCTTTCTATCTGTCTATATATCTGTCTATCTATCTATATGTGTATCTATCTATCTATCTGTTTGTCTATTCACCTGTCTTTCTATCTTTCTATCTATCTATATGTCTATCTATCTATTTGTCTATCTATACGTATGTCTTTTTGTCTATCTATTTATCTATCTATCTTTTTATCAAGTTTAATATTTATCTATCTATCAATTATCTATTTGTCTATTTTCATCTATATATCAATTTATATATTAATCTATCTATCAATTTGTATATCTAGTTGTCTATCTATCTATCTATCTATTTTTCTATCCATCTAATTGTCTATCTATCTATTTTTCTATCTATCTGACTGTCTATTTGTCTAACTGTAAGACCTTTTCTCTATCTATCTATCTATATATCTTTCTATCTATCTATCTTTCTATATCTAAATCTTTTTGTCAATATATCTATATATATATATATATATATACACACATATATCTGGGAATCTATCTATCAATTAATTAATCTATCTATATATCTATATATCTATTAATCTTTTAATCTATCTATCTATCAATATATCTATCAATTTATTATTAATCAGCCTATTAGTCTATTTATTAATCTTTCTATCAATTTGTAAATCTATCTGTTTATCTATAAATATTTCTATTTTTTTGTATATCTATCTATCTTTCAAGTCTATCTATCTATATGTCTGTCTATCTATCTATCCATCTATCTATTTGTCTATCAGTTTTTCTATATCTCTGTCAATTTGTCAATCAATCAATCAATTTATCTATATATCATTCTAGTTATCAATAGGTCTATCTATCTATATTTTTATCGGTCTTTCTATCAATCTATCTATTTGTCTATTTTTATTTTTTTTCTATCATTTTATGTATCTATTTGTTTGATTGTCTGTGTGTATATCTACCTACCTACCTAATTGTCTGCTTTCCTGACTACTTTCATATAAGTATATCTATTTATTTTTTTTACTATTTATTTATTTATTTATCTATCTATTTATCTATCTGTCTGTCTATCTATCTGTATATCTATCTATCTATCAATATATCTATTTATCTATTTAGTCTATTTATCTGTATATCTACTTGTTTATCTATTTATCTACCTACCTACCTATCTATCTACCTTTTTATCTATTTATTTATCTATATATCTATATATCTATATATCTATCTATGTGTTTATTTATATGTTTATCAAAATGTCTTTCCATATATCTATATATCTATTTATTGATTTGACTATCTATTTGGTTATCTATTTGTCTATCTTTATATCTATCAATATATCTGTCTGTTTATCTTTTTATCTACCTTACTACCTATCTATTAGTCTAAGTGTCTATCTATTTATATATTTGTTTATCTATTTATCTATCTATCTATTAGTCTATCTATTTGTCTATCTATATGTGTATCTATCAATCTTTCTTTTTCTCTATATATTTGTCTATCTATTTGTCAATCTAATTATATATCTATGTGTGTGTGTGTGTGTGTATTAGTTTTATAATCTATTTATATATCTATCTGTCTGTCTGTCTTTATATATATATATATATATATATATATATATATATATATATATATCTACATATCTATCTATCTATCTCTATTTTTCTATCTTTCTATCTTTATATCCATCTCTCGATCTATCTATCTATATTTCTATCTATGTATTTGTTTATCTGACTATCTACCAATCTATATGTCTATCAATTAATCTATCTATCTGCTAATTTTCTATCTTTCTATCTTTCTATCTTTCTATCTATTTATCTATCTATCTATATATCTATCAATCAATTATCTATCTATCTATCTATCATGTATCTATATTTCTATCTATCTATAAATTTATTTATCTATCAATCTATTTATCTATCAATCTATTATTTATTTATTTGTCTATTTATCTATCTATCTATTTGTCTATCTTTCTTTCTATCTATCTGTCAATATATTATGATATCTATCTATAAGAGTATCTATCTTTTTATCGATATATTTCATTGTCTATCTATCTATTTATCATTCTATATATCTTTTTATTAATCTATCTATCAACCTGTCCAACAAAATGTCTATCAATCAATCTATCAAAATATCATTCAATCTATTTATCTAACTATGTATATATATGTTTATCTATCTATTTATAAATCAATTTATAAATCTATTTATCTATCTACATTTATATTTGTTTAATTGTTAGTCTATCTATCAAATTGTGTATCTGCCTATTTTTCAGAATTTTTTTATTTATTTGTCTATCTATCTATCTATCTATCTATCTATCTATTTTTTTATCTATCCATCTATCTATTTATCTGTCTATCTAACTATCTAATTATTTGTCCATCTATTTATCTATATTTTTATATATTATCTATCTATCTATCTATCTATCTATCTATCTATCTGTATGTTTGTCAGTCTGTCTATCTATATATCTATCTATCTATATGTCTAACTATCTGTCTATGTATTTGACTATCTATATTTCCATCCATCTATCTATCTATCTATCTGTCTATTTATCTATCTATTTGTCTGTCTATCTGTCTATCAATTTGTCTATCTATCTATGTATTTATATATCTATCTGTCTATCAATCTATGTCTCAATATATCTATCTATCTATTTATATGTCTGTCTATCTTTCTATTTATCTCTCTATCTATATGTGTGTCTTTCTATTTACCAATCTTTTCTTTCTATTAAATTTATTTATTTATCTATCTATCTAAGTTTCTATGTATCTATTGATCTATGTATTTATGTATCTATTCGTCTATCAATCAATCAATCTATCTTTCTATTAATCTATCTATCTAGTTATGAATATGTCAATATTTCAATCTATCTATCTTTGACTATAAGTCAATCATCTAGCTTTCAATCAATCGGTCTATTAATCTGACTATCAAAATATCTATCAATCTATCTATCAATATTTATTTTATCTTTCTATCTATTTGTTTTTCAATATATATATCTATCTATCTATTTATCTATCTATGTATCTCTCTTTCTACCAAACTATTTATAATTTTGACAATCAACCTATTGTGTATCAATCAATCTATATATCTATTTGTCTATCTATCTTTCTAACTATCTATTTGTCTTATATATCTATTTTTTAATCAATTAATTTATATATTTATCAATCTGTCTATTTATCTTCATATCAATTCATTTGACTAACTATATGTTTATTTATTTGTTTGTTTATCCATCTATCAAAATGTCTAAGAAACTATCGATCTATAAGTATATCTATCTATTTATTTATCTACCATTTAATCAATCTATCTTTCTATATTTCTATCAATCTGTCTATCAATCACTCTATCATTCTATCTATCAATATATCAATCAATCTTTCTATCAATCATTATATCTATCTATCCATCTATCTTTTTTTTATATAACTATCTATCTATGTTTGTTTTTATTTACTTGACAATCTATCTATAAAACTATCTATTTTTCTATTTATCTATCTCTCTATATGTATATTTCTATTTTTTGGTCTATCTATCTGTTTATATATCTATCTATCTATCTATTAGACATGTATCTATCTTTCTATTTGTCTATTTGTTTATTTGTCTTTTATCTATCTATGTATCTATCTATCTATATATCTATCTATCTATTTATCTATCTGTCTTTCAATCTATCTATATAACTAGTTATGAATCTTTCTAACAATCTTTCTATCTTTTTGTCTATAAATATGTATATCTATCTATTTATCTATTTGTTTATATATCTATCTATCTATTTATTTATATATCAATCTATTTATCTATTGATCTATATGTCTATGTATATGCATATCTATATGACTATCTATTTATCTATCTATCTTTCTACCTATCTATCTATCTATCAATATTTTTAGTTGTTTGTCTTTCTTTTTGGTTATCTATCTGATTATATTTGTCTATCTATCTATATATCAATATTTTAGTCTTTTATTTTTCTATATATATATATCTATATCTCTTTATCTATCTATCTATCAATCATACTATCTATCTATCTGTTTATCTATTTGTCAATCAATCTATCTATCAATGTATATATATATCTTCCTAATAATCTATTTAAATATCTATCTATCTTACTTTCTTTCTATATCTCTATCTATCTATCTTTATATCTATCTCTCTATCTATCTATTTGTCTATCAATATTCCAAAAAATCTATCTATCAATCTGTATGTTAGTATGTCTATCAATTTGTGTTTCATTCTTTCTATCATTCTATCTATTAATTTGTCTATCTTTTTATCTTTATATCTATCTATTTTTCTAGCTATTTATCTATTTTCTATCTATCTAACTGTCTATCTATCTATATATCTATCTATTTGTTTATCAATTTGTCTATCTATCTGTCTATCTATTTATTTATCAAACTTTCTATCTGTCTATTTGTCTATTTGTTTATCTACAAATCTATTTGCATGTCTATCCGTTTGTCTATTTGTGATTCTGTCTTTTTGCCTATTTGTTTGATTGTTAGTCTTTAATTCTATGTGTCTATTTATATGTTTGTCTAATGGTTTGTCTGCCTACCTACCAGATTTTCTTTCTGCTTGACTGCTTACTTGTTAGTCTGTCTATCTATCTATCTATCTATTTTACTATCAATTTGAATATTAATCGATCGATCTATCTATCTATCTATCTATCTATCTCATTTGTCTATCTATTACCTATCTATCTCATTTGTCTATCTATTACCTATCTATCTATCTAACTATATACAAGTAGATCTATCTATTTATCTAACTGTCTATCTATTAGTCTATCTTTCTACTTATCTACTTAATTATCTACTTATCTATCTATCTTTCTATCAATCTCTCTATATATCTTTCTATCTATGTGTCTATCTTTCTATCTATCTATCTATCTATATATTTTTTATATGTTTATTTATTAGTCTATCTATCTATTTACTTGTCTATCAATCAATCTACCTATCTATCACTCTATCTGATAGTATACTATAAGTATATCTATCTTTCTAACTATTTGTCTATTTATTTGACTATCTATCTATCTATTAATATGAATAACTCTCTATTTATCTATCTATCAATATATTTGCATATTTTTTTCTATCTATCTATAAATCTTATTTTCTGTATATCTATCTATCTACATATCTATCTGTTTATCTATATGTCTATTTATCAGCCTATTTATCTTTCTTATTATCTATCTATATATCTATCTATCTGTCTATCAATTTTCTATCTATTTGTCTATCAATCTGTCTATCTACATCTGTATTAATCTACCTATCTATTTATCTATCTATCTATATATCAATCTAATAATCTATATATATATATATCTGTCAATCTATCTGTCTAATTATTTGTCTAACTATCTGCCTATCTATTTGTCTATCTAACTAACTATCTATCTATCTATCTATCTATTTATCAATCTATCTATGTATATATCCATATATCTTTCTATGTATCTATCTAAATAAATACATTTCTGTCTATCTTACTGTCTATCTATCTATCTATCTGTGTATCTATCAATCTATCTATTTATATATATATATATATATATATATATATATATATATATATATATATATATCAGAATAATAATTTAATACCTATTTATATGTTTTCTATTTATTTAACTATATGTCTATATATCTATCTATCTATCTATCTATTTTTTTAACTATATATATATCTTTCTATCTGTTTATCTAACTATTTATCTTTCTATATTTCTATCTATCTATATATCTATCTATCTGTTTTTCTTTTTTTCCTCCTATCTATTTGACTAAAAAGTTTCTCTATATAACTATCTATCTATCATATGTCTATGTATCTATTTATCTATCCATTAATATATCTATCTATTAATATGTCGATCTATCTATCTATCTTTCTATGAATCTATCTAAATATCTATATGTATGTCTATCTATCTATCAATCAATGAATCTATCTATCTATCAATCTATCTATGAATTTGTATAACAAAATGTATATCAATCTATTTATCACTTTTTCTTTCAATCTATGTATCTGTCTGTGTATCAATCAATCAATCTATCTATCTATCTATCTTTTTTTATCAATCTATCAATCTATCTAATTATCATCTATCACTCTTTCTATCTGTCTCTCCATCTGTCTATCTATCTATCTATCTATCTATCTTTGTATCTATCTTTCTATCTTTTTATTTTTTTTATCTAACTGTCTATCTATCTATCTCTCTATCTTTCTATATTTATGTATATCTATCTATCTATTTTTTAATCTATCAATCTATCAATCTATCAATCTATCTATAAATCTGTCTATCTATCTGTCTATCTAACTATCTATAAATCTATTTATCTATCTAACTTTGTATATATATATATATATATATATATATATATATATATATATCTATCTGTCTATCTTTTTGGATATCGATTTACTACTATTTGTTTATATATATGTCTACCTATCTATATTTCTATCTATCTATCTTTCTATATATATCTTTATCTATTTATCTATCTATAAGTCTATCTATATAGTTATCTATATATTAGTCTAATAATTGATTTATATATCTATCTATCTGTTTGTATATCTATCTATCTATCAATTTATTTATCTATCTATCTGTCTGTCTATCTGTCTATATAAGTCTATTAAAATGTCTATCAAACTATTATTCAATATGTCTATCAATCTATCTATCAACCAATCTATCAATCTCTATCTATCTATCTTTCTATTTATTTATTTATATATTTATCTATCTATATATTTATATATCTATCAATTTGTCTATCAATTTAATTATCTACATGTCTATCAATCTATCTATCATTCTTTCTATCTATCTATATATTTATTTATCTTTATATCTTTCTATCTTTCTATCTATCTATCTATCTATTTGTCTGTCTATTTGTCTATTTGTATTTTTTTTCATTATATGTGTCTATTTGTTTGTTTGTCTATCTATCTATCTACATGCCTACATTATTGTTTACCTACTTGACTGCTTGCTTGTCTATCTAACTACCTACCTACCTACCTACCTATCTATCTATCAATTTTACAATATATTTGTATATTTATCTATATGTCTATCTATCTATCTGTTTGTCTATCTATCTATTTATTTATCTATCTATTTGTTTCTCTATATGTCTCTCTATCAGTCTATCTATCTATCTATCTACTTGTATATCTATCTGTCTATATTTCAGTCTTTATATCTTTCTATCAATCTGTATTTCTATCTCTATATCTATCTATCTATATATCTATCTATCTATATATCTATATGTTTATCTTTCTATTTATCTATCTATTTATCTACTTGTCTATCTATCTATCTATCTATAAATTTTTTGTATATATCTATCTGACTATCTAACTACCTATATATTTTTCTATCTATCTATCTGTCTATCTATCTATCTATATATCTATCTACCTATTTTTTACTTATATGTCTATCTATCTATCTATCTATCTATCTATCTGTTTGTCTATTTATCAATCTATCTGTCTATTTTTTATTTAATTGTCTATCTATCAGAGTATCTATCTATCTACTTGTCTATCTATCTATCTATATATCTTTCTATATATTTTGTTATTTATTTGATTATCTATCACTATATCAATATGCCTATATATATCTCTAGATATCTATCTATATGTTTGTCTTTCTATCTATCTATTTATCTACATGTCTATCTATCTATCTATCTATTTATATCTCTATATCTATCTTTCTGACTACATATCTATCTGTCTATCTATCTGGCTATCCATTTTTCTATCAATCTATATATCTAACATTCTATCTATTAGTCTATATATCTATCTTTCTGATTGTCTATCAAAATGTCTATCATTCTATATATCAATGATCTATAAATTTGTTTGTCAACATGTCCTATCAATCTATTTATCATTATGCCTTACAATCTCTCTCTATTTATCTATCTATCTCTCTCTCTCTCTATCTATTTATATATATCTATCTATTTTTTCTTTCAATTTATCTATCTATTTGTCTATCTGCATATCCATTAGTCTGTCTATCTCTCTTTCTATCTTTCTATCTATCTATTCGTATATATGTTTGTTAGTTTGTATGATTATCTGTCATTTCATGAGTCTAATTGTTTGTTTGTCTATCTGTCTATCTGCATACCTACCTGATTATTTCTCTGACTGATAGCTTGCCTGCATGTCTGTCTCTCTATCCATTATAAAAAAATGTCTATTTAACTAAAGAAATTTATCTAGGGAAACATCCCTAGCTAATTAGCTAGGAATTAGCTAGGAAATAGCTAGGGATTAGCTAGCGAATAACAAGATATTTTTAATTGTTCATTAAATTAAATTTTTTTGTCACTAATATTGTCATAGATTTGCACGCAAAGAAAAGTATAAATTTTAGCAATGGATTTAGCAATGAATTTTCCCTAATTAATTAGAATGAGACAAAATTCATCACTAAATAATTATCTGGATTTTAAAAATTGTATATATAATAACAAGCAATTATTCCTTTAATGTTTATTTTTTCAAACATATATGCATTTAGCTTGAGATTTTTCCCTAGCTATTTGTGCTGGTGATAATTTCTGTCACTAATCTTTAGTGGTTTAATTTTTTTTAATATATTATTTGTTTTAATATTTTATATAATTTTGTATATTAAAGGTTTGTCATGGTCTATTTTTGAGCAATCCTTGAAAGATACATTCTTCATATAATTTATAAAAATAGGATATTATAAATAAATAAATTATAAAAATCTTTAAATAATAATAATATGTATATTAATAAAGACTAAAATACCTTTATTTTGATTATAAAATATTAAAAAAATTATACAAAATATTTTTCTGAAATATTTAATTATGTTATTTTAATATTAGTATTAAAAAACAATAAATAATTTATTATATAATTTTAATAATTTTTAAGATAAATTTTTTATTAAATAAACATAAATAAATATACTACTAATAAAAGCTAAAATAAATATTTGTATGATTAAATAAAAAAAATTATAAAAATATCTAAATTAACAAATAAACAAGTAAATATTTATATTATTTAAAGTAAATATATATATATATATATATATATATATATATATATATATATATATATATATATATATATATATTTATGCTTATAGGAATCTTTTAAAAAATAATTACTAAAAAATTTGAACATTTTGAATTATAAAATAAAATTTTAATATTTTCATAAAATTTTTTAAAAAATAAATTGATATTTAAAGATTAATACATAGATGTTTTAATTACATCAAAAAAAGTTTGATGATTTTAAAAATAAATATCTCAATGTGATTATTAAAAGAATACTTCTAATATTTTTTTAGGGGTTCAACAATGTTATTTAAATATTACGAAGGATATTTTTTGCTCATAAAAAACTTATATTTATTTTAGCCCTATAAACACTATTGAAAATTACGACCAAACTGACACTAAGTTAATTTGAAGGAAATTTTATTTTTTGCCCCCACTGAAATTTATAAGAATTAAATAATTGAGTATGATTTTTAGTATTAACTTTTAATACTCCATTTTTATTAAAATAATAAATATACCTTTTTTAAATTATCTTTTCATTTTAAATAATTTTTAGAAGTTTATAAATTATAAATTAAATCAAAAAATATAAATATATGTAAATATGTAAATATGTAAATAAGTAAATATGTAAATATGTAAATATGTAAATAAGTAAATATGTAAATATGTAAATATCTAAATATGTAAATATGTAAATATGTAAATATGTAAATATATAAATATGTAAATATGTAAATATATAAATATGTAAATATGTAAATATGTAAATATATAAATATGTAAATATATAAATATGTAAATATGTAAATATATGAATATGTGAATATGTGAATATGCGAATATATGTAAATATGTCAATATATGTAATTATGTGAATATGTGTGTGTGTATGAATATATATATATATATATATATATATATATATATATATATATATATATATATATATATACATACATATACATATCTAAATGTATAAATATATACATATATAAATATATAAATATATAAATACATAAATATACAAATACACAAATACATAAATACATATATACATAAATAGGTAAATATATAAAATTTGATATAAAATTTAGATATAGATTATAAAACATAATCAAAAATCTGATATAAAATTTATAATGGCATATTTTCAAACCTTTCACAAGCTCATATCCTATTATGGGTGAAATACATTAAAAAACCCAATGTTTGCACTCCCCAGCTGAGAGCATGAGCACCCGTTCTATTGCAGTAATCATGTAGGGAAAATTTACCATTCATCGTCTTTCTCCTCCATCAGCATCCATCACCATTGTCCTCATTGTCATCCTCCATCATCATCCACCATTAATGTCCATCATCTTCATCCGCCATCATCGTGAAGAATTATAAGTTTTGTGGTTGGCTTATATTTCTCATCTTCTAACTATAAATTGTGTTGGTTTATATTTTTCATACACTTCTTCTTCTTATCGATTGATGACATAGACTAATCCTTTGGAAGCTTCTCAGTAGGCTTCTTCTCTACTTGTCATCTAGGGATTATTTATTTTATATTGATTCTGTAATTTTTTAATACCTTATTCCTACATTATCACTCTTTCTAGTCAATATTTATTTTTGATTCTCATTTGGATTATAGTGTTCGATCACATTTCAATGTTT
This sequence comes from Sapria himalayana, assembly GCA_029783825.1. Lineage (NCBI taxonomy): Eukaryota > Viridiplantae > Streptophyta > Magnoliopsida > Malpighiales > Rafflesiaceae > Sapria > Sapria himalayana. The sequence continues at coordinate 447,493 of JAREIK010002159.1, read as the reverse complement.
AGTTTGATAGGTACTTGGCATGGCAGTTACACTATCATCAATAATATAATGCTTTTTTAGAGAGAAAGTGTCCCTCTTATTTTAGGTTCATTTTTTCTCCTTAAAAATTCTTGAAATGTTGACATCTCATGTATATAACCAGAATAAATAATATGCTATTCAATTCATAAAATATATGGGCTTTGTCGAAATGTTCTGGCATGAAAAATATCATAATTTACCATATTCCACATAATAAAAATTAATACAATCACATTCAATAATTTATGAACAAATTAAACACAATTGCAAGTCTTCCACAATATCCTTGAACATGTGTTCGAACATATTTTTTAGAACCTTTATAATGGTATATCATTTATGGTTCACAAATTATATGTGATTTGTGAAAATAAAATGGTTTGAAAACTAACATAATATACCATAATTCACATAATTTACAATAGCCATTGCCATTCAATATTTGATAATGAAATTAAACCCAATTGCATATGGTGGAAGATTTTGATGTTTTTTTTCTTGAATTATGAAAAAGACCTCAGGATTAAATGTGCTCTCTAAATTAACTATTTTATAAAAATATTTTTTATCAAATTTTCACTATCACTTCAAATTATAGTAAATATATTGAAACACAAAAAATATTAGTCTTTATCAACAAAAAATAATCCTATATAAGTTCAAAGTGTTTTCAAGAAACAAATCAAACATAATGTGTTTTTTGAATTTCTATCCTACAAAAAACCAATTTAAACATCATTGGTTTTATTTCAATCAATAGGAAAATAAGTAGATTTTTTTTTGTTATTTATGGATTAATAAATTATTTTTTAAAAAAATTTAGGCTTTCTTTTTTAAAATTCTCGTGTTAAAACAAATTAAATAAAACCATAACTCAATTAGATAACAAATAAAATCACAATAATATTTATCAAGCTCGACATAATATATAGTTCAAGTCTATTATTGCACTTTTATATAATAAGCATTTCTTATATGTATTAAACATACAAAATACATGTTAAATATGAAGATTTATAAGAATATGTCTAAATAATCCAATATTCGATGTCTTTTGTAATGGAACTAAATCTAGCTAACTATTGAATAAATGGACTTGTAATATTCAATTTTGTCTTGATTGTTTGTTTAATTTTGATGGTTCATATTTGAAAAGAAACCATTTGTGTCATCGAAATACTTATAAAAAAATTAATAAAAAAGTATAACTATTTGGACAATCACACATTTAACTATAATTATAATTAAAATTTATAACAACATATATATAATTATATGTTTAGCTATATATCAATAACTATTTATTATTATTTGTATAACTATATCAAACTCTTTATAACTATATGTAATTATATTTGTAACTATGTAAACTATTTTTATAACTATATATAACTATTTTTTAACTATATAATAATTTATAACTATAAGTATAATTCTACATAACTATATTTCTAATAAAATATACTATATGTATAATAATATATAACTATATATAATTGTATTTTACGATATGGATAACTAAAAAAATGTTATATATAACTCATCTTACACTACATATATATGTATATCTATATGTATAATTAAATAAAATTATATATAACTCTATTTATAACTAAATATACTAGAGGTATAAGAACATATAACTATAAATAATTATCTTTTACTCTATGTATAACTATAAAAATATTATACATAACTATATTTAAATATATAATTTACAACATATATTTAATATATATTTCTATATATTAGTATATAAAAATGTATTTAACTATATCTATACCAATACATAATTATATGTATAAATATATAAATATATATGAAAAAAAATATATACCTACATGTATAAATATAAGTATAACTATATGTATAGCTATATGTATACCCACATGTAACTATATTTATAATTAAATGTATAACAACATACAACATTATGTTTAATTATATGTGTATACCTATTTATAAATATTTGTATAACTATATAAAATTTTATATAATTAAATATATCTATATTTGTAACTATGTATACATATATGTCAGTCTATATATTTGTTTATAACTTTGTATACATTTATCTATAACTACTTATAACTACTCGTATGAATATATCTATATATAACTACTTTATAACTATATATACTATATGTATAATAACATATACTTATATATATTTGTATTTTATTATATGTACAACTTTAAAAACTTTATATATAATTATATGCATAATAAATATATTTAAAACTATATAAAACTATATGTTTTACCAATTCTATTTTTATAAATAAATGGATAACAACATATAACTATATATAACTTTTTAAAACTATATTTATAACTATATATTACTATGTATAATTATATGTAACTATATGTATAACTATATGTACAACAGTGTATGATGACTAAATATAACTATGTGTTTAATTATTATTACCAAAAAAATATTTTACCAATCAAATTTTATTAATAGATTGAATCCATTAATAACTACGGACATAATACCATCAAAATTTCAATATGGAGTTTCCCAACTGATTTAATAATGGGTTACCATATTGTATTTTTTAAATGATAAGATTAAACTATTTTGATTATCACTAGATCCAATAAATAATTATCAATGGATTAACAATAAAATTTTTGTATAGATTAAATTCTATTTATAAATTTTGCTGGGTGTTGATGTTAGGTTATTAGAAATGGTATATATCTTGTTAAACATTAGCTAGGACTTTCCCACACAAATTGGTGCAGTCAAAATATCTATCAGACAAAATATAACCCACACACTAAATCATTTTTTATTAATTTTTATTAATTTTTCAGCACTATATTTATTTGGTAGACTACCCTAACAAACTACATGCATTCACTATCCACACTACCTCAAAAAGCATGACACACTACATGCATATAATTGCCCACTACCTTTCCAAACATGCATCCACTGTGCACATAGTCACAAAGCTCATACCACACAACCACCTGATTTATGCAGCATAAATGTTAATAGTTGTGTTAAGCTATGTGGATTGTTGTGAACCTTTAACCGGTGATGCTGACAACAGACAATATATATAAATATTTGGTAGTGACAAAGATAGTTCTAATTTATTATTGATATGAAAAATAACATTGTTTTGCTATTTCATGAAGATTTTGGCCATAGTGTGTCCATTCAAAATGCGATGATGTGATTCTTGTTATCATGAACCAAATAGTGATCCATTTCGATAGTGTCCATATCAGTTGGCACAATATAGTGCTGGTATTTTGGTATGACGCTAGTATTGCTTTGGTACATTAGTATTTTGCGTGATTAAAATTGCATGAAACTTTCATTTTAAAAATTTATGCATAAAATTATCATGAATTGTGTGTTTTATCTTTATGTCATTATTAGTCTTCAATTTTAGAGAAGTAAATAGGAATGCTATTTGGTCAGTCATTGGAGCCATGGTTCAAATATAGGGTTACTCCTAATGACCTAACCTGATCCAGAAGCTTATTTGCGTAGGATTTTCACCTCACATTGGTCTTCGTCTTCATGATGCCTTTTCCTTTCCACTCAACATGTCTTCCACTTCTTGTTAGATTTTTGTTTTTGTTGTTTTGTTGCAACTGCCTTTTGAAGCATGGAGATTGGAACAATCATCTGCCTCGGAGGGATGACAAATCAATCTTCTTAATCATGTTATCAATTCAATTTGATTTCAATTTAACATTCTATAATGTTGTGAATTGAAATATTATAAACTTCTTTTATAAATAGAGAATGCAATTTGTGTAGAGCCTAGAAGTTTAGTGGATCACATGCATTACTTTGGTGATGTAGTTGGCCACCATCAAGATTCTGGTCTTGCATGTTATGCTCTGATTGTTTGTTATTTAAAAGATGCAAGCTGTATGAAAGATATTTTTTAAATGATTCTGGTACTACATGCTAGGCTCTGATTGTTTATTTTTTTAAATATTCAAGCTATTGCAATTAATGCAAGCTATTTTTTTATAAGATTTTGGTATTGCATGCTAGGCTCTGGACTTGTAATATTCAATTTTGTTTTGATTGTTTGTATAATTTTTATGGTTCATATTTGAAAAGAAACCAATTGTGCCACTGATATTGTTGCAAAAAATTAACAAAAGTATCTTTTTTTCCCTAGTGCAGCAAGAATGGTGCTTTTCCTTGAGCTTTGGATGCTTATTTGAATGCTTCATTTTATTGTCTTCTTATTTTCTTTTTCAATTATTGAATAAATTTCTCAAAGGATGCCACATTAGATAATGGTTTCTAGATATGTGAGTTAAAGGCAGCTCTATCAAGCAGTGAATAATATATCATTACTGAATGTACAATTCTATCATTTCAGAGGTGCCTAATGCCATTCCTCCCTTGCACTATGATTTTATGATATCTGATGTATTCATTTCTGGTGATCTCGTTGGTAATGAATCTGATGTTATGGCTTGGGAGCTCCTAGTTTCTGTTAAAGTTTTTTTGGTAATCAATCTAGCTAAGCTGTCTATTTGCTAGGGTTGCAAGGGAATCTTCCGTGGCGATAGAACAGGTAAAGGTTACTTTTGATAAATTGAGTTTTTTTTCTGTTTTTTTTCAAGTGATGTAAAACGATTATTATTCTTCATTGTGCTCAATTTGGAATGGGTATTACTCCCATACATAAGCTTGTGTAGTATTGCTCCATGTTTCATACATTAGTCATTCTATGCTTTTCTATGTTGGAGAAATAATGAGATTGAATTTTAATGCTTATTGTTCCAAATAATTCCATATATAATGTTTTGAAAATAATTGATCAATATAAACTATGGTGAAATGAGTAATAATAGATATAGTATAAAAGAATTCAAGCGTCCTAATACCAAGAGTTTTCTGTAAATTATTTATACATAGTCAAATATACTTTTGTATATACGTGCATTTATATTATTGAGCAATTGTAGTTCCATAGTTGTGATTTTAAGATATAGAAGAAGAAAGAACAACAAAACTAACTACGACAGAAATAAAAATGAAAATATAAATGAGAAATAACATGGTTCACTAGTCGCTTAGTACGACTAGCTACATCCACCAGAAAATACGTATGTATTACAGATTAAACCAAATCAAAAGTCTTATAGTATGTGCAGTGCAGAATTGCTCATGATAAATCACGCAGAGAGAGAGAGAGAAGATGAATAGTTCTAGATCATGAAAATTATAACCCAAAAAAATAAAATACAAAATATTTTATATTAAAACATTCTTAGTTCAATTAATTAGAGAGGGTAGGATCATCAGACATGTCAGGCACTACTCCAAAAATTTCGGCCCACTAACTGGTCAGCAAGAGCTTCGTTATTGTGCTACTACTGCATCCTTGGCCTTTTAATATATACTTTCATGCAATTAAATGAAAATATTAAAATAGAAACATTTGGTTATACAAATAGATTATCAAAAAATATTATATATACAGAATATATATTATGGTATATATATTTTCCTGTATATGTAACTATACATATATGCTGATGTATGTATGCACACACACATATGTATATATATATTTGTAGATATATACCTATTGTATTATATATAAGGTATAAGTTGTATTGCATAATTTTACAGAATATAATCTTTTTTTCTGTCGAATATATGTACATATATACTATAGTATATATGTATATATATACTACATTAGTATATATTTATCAAAGCAAAACCTTTTTTATTTATTTATGTTGATTTGATTGATTGGTTTAATTTTCGTACAGATATGGTACCACATTTATTCCATAC
>JAREIK010002159.1:369159-437169 GCA_029783825.1 Sapria himalayana | reverse complement strand
CTATCTATAGATCTATCTATATATCTATCAATTTATCTATCAATCTAATTTTATATCTTTTAATCTATCTTTTTATCTAGATATTTATTTATTTATTTATTTCTCTATCTATCTATATATATATATTTGTTTATCTAATGCCTATTATCTTTCTATCTATCTATATAATTATTAATCTATTTATTTGTCAATTTTTCTATTAATCAAACTATCCTATTATCTAATTTTAAATCTATCTACCTATCTATCTGTCTATCTATCTATGAATCAATCAATATATCTCTCTATATATCTATCTATATGTGTTTGTGTATATATATCAGTCTTTCTATCTATTTTTCTCTCTATATATCTATCTTACTATCTTTCTATTTATTTATCTATCATTATATCTGTCTATTTATTGTTCTACCTATTCTATATATATCTGTCTATCACTTTGTCTATCTATCTTTCTATTTAGTTTCTATAAGTCTATTTATTTTTTTATCTATATATCTATCTAATTGTCTATCAATTTGTATATATATTTTCCTATCTATCTATCTATATGTCATTATTTATATCTATCTATGTGTCTATCTATCTATCTATCTATCTACCTATATATCTATATACATATCTATCTATCTATTGTCAATATATCACTCTATCTAACTATCTAACAAATTATCTATTTATCTATTTATATGTGTATCTATCTATCTATCATTCATGCTGGTTATCTTTTTATCTATATATCTATCTATCTTTCTATCTATCTATCTATGTATATATCTATTTATCTATCTATCTATCTATTTATCTTTCTATCTATTTATCTCTTTATCTATTTAATTGCTTTCTACCTATCTATCTTTCTATTTATCTATTATCTATGTGTCTATCCATGTGTATATCTATCTTTATATCTAGCTATCTATCTACATATTTATTTGTCTACCTATTTTTCTATATATTATTCAATCTATCTTTCTGTGTATTTGTCTTTCTATCATTCTATCTATTTGTCTATCTATTTGTTTATATATACTTCTATCTACCTTTCTATCAACTATCTATTTATCTATCTAAATATTTATCTGCCTATTTATCAATCAATCAAACTATCTATCTATCTATTTATCTATTTGTCCGTCTATCTATCTATCTGTCTATCTGTCTATATGTGTATCTTTTCATTTATCTATACATCGATCTCTTTATCTATCTTTATATTTTTCAATCAACAATCAATCTATATCTGTATTATCTATCTATTTGTCAATTGATCTATCTATATATCTATCATTATGTCTATCTAATTATCCTTAAATCTATCTATCTATTTGTCATTCAATCTAGCTATCTATCTAACGACTTATTTGTCGATATATATATCTATCTATCTAACTATTTATCTATCTATCTATTTATCTGTCTATCTATCTATCTATTTGTCTATCTATCTATCTATCTATCTATTTATATATCTATCTGATTATCTATCCGTAGATCTATCAATCAATCTATATATCTATTTGTATATCTATCTATCTAATTATCTATCTATTTATCTATATGTTTATATGTCAATTTATCTATCAATCTATTTATCTAGTTGTCTATCTATCTATATATCTATCTCACTATCTATTGCCTATCTATTATTCTATCTATCTATTTATATGTCTATTTATCTATCTATCTATCTATAAATCTGTCTATATATCTACCTATTCATTTATTTATCTTTATCTCTATCTAATGTCAATTAATTTTTGGTCTATCTATATATCTATTAATCAATCTAAATGACGAACTGTCTATCAATCAAACTATCCAACTATTTATTTTTTAATCTATCTTTCTATTTATTTGCATATCTATCTATGTATCAATCTGTCTATCTATCTATTTATCTATCTATCTATCTATATGAGTATCTATCTATTTATTTTGTATGTATTTGTTTATCTATCTATCTGTCTGTCTGTCTATCTATATATCTATTTATATATCTGTCTATCTATCATTTTATTTATCTATTTATCTATCTATCTATCTATCTGAATATCTATATATTTATTTATTTATCTTTTGTCTATATATTTATATATCTAATTGACTATCTATTTGTCTTTCTATATGTCTATATTTGTATATATCTATCTGTATATTTATCAATCTAATAATAAATATGTCTTTATATCTATCTTTATTTATTTTTATCTATTTGTCTATATATATATATCTATATATCTATATATTTGTGTATTTATTTGTATATCTATATGTTGATCTATCTTTCTTTTTACTATTTGTCTATCTATCTGTCTGTTTATATATTGCCTATCTAACTATCTATCTATCTATCTATTCTATTTATCTATCTATCGATCTATTTTTATTTATATATATATCTATCTTTATAACTATCTATCTCTCTTTCTATCTATTATCTATGTGTCTATCCATATATCTATATATCTTTCTATCTATATGTCTATTTATATATTTTTCTATCTATTTGTCTATCTATCTATTTATCTGTCTATATGTCTTTCTTTCTATTTATCTATTTGTTTATCTATTTGTCTATCTATATGTCTATCTACTTATTTATATATATGTTTATAAATATTTTTATTTATCTATCTATATAATCATCTATCTATCTTTCTAACTATCTATCAATGCATCTATTTGTATATCAATCTATCTTTTTATCTCTCTATATATCTATCTATTTATTTATATGTCTATCTATCTTTCTTTCTTTCTATATATCTATCTATCTACCTATCTATCTATTTATCTATCTCTCTACCTAATGTCTATATATCTATCTATCTATCTATCTTTGTATCTTTCTATCAATCAATCAATCTATCTATCTATATGTTTATCTATAGATCTTTCTATCTATCTGTCTATCTATCTGTATAATAATCTAAGTATCAAACTTTTTATCTATATGTCTATCTATCTATGTATCTTTTTGGTTATTTGTCTATCACTTTTTTTATCTATATAACTATCTGCCCATATATCTATCTATCTATTTGTATATCTATCTATCTATGTATCAGTCTCTTTATCAATTTATCTCTCAGTCTATATATCTGACTATCTGTCTATTTATCTTTCTATCGACCTGTCTATTTATTTGTCTAACTATGTTTCTATCCAACTATCAATATATTTATCCATCAATTTGTCTATCTATCTTTATATCTATATATCTATTTATTTATCTATCTATCACATAATATATTTGTATATATATTAGTCTATTTATATGTCAAGCTATCTTTCTAACTAATGTCTATATTTCTATCTAACTATCAATAGATCTAACTATCTATCTGTGTGTTTACATATATACATATATATATATATATATATATATATATCTATCTATATATGAATATGTCTATATATCTATATATCTATCTATCTTTTTGTCTATATATCTTGACTATCTATCTATCAATAAATCTATTTTTCTATCTATCTATATATCTATCTATCTTTCTATTTATCATTTTATCTATATGTCAATCTATCTATATATCTATATATCAGTATATACATACATATATATATATATATATCTCTTTATATCTATCTATTTATCTATCTATTAATCTATTTATCTTTCTATATATCTATTTATCTATATATCTACCTTTTATCTATATGTGCATCTATATTTCTATCTATTTATCTGTCTATCTATCTGTCAAGCTATCTATCTATCTATATATCTATCTATCTATCTATCTATGTATCAATCATTCTATCTATTTGTTTATCAATATTTCTATCAATCTATCTATCAATCCCATTATCAATATGTCTATCAATCTGTCTATCAATCTGTCTATCTATATATCTATATATCTATTTGTCTATTTGTTTGTCTAATTATCTATCTATTGTCTATCTATCTATATGTCTATCTATTCATATATCTATACTTTTAATTATCTATCTATCTATACGTCAATCTATATGTTTATCTATCTATCTATCTATTTATCTATTTATCTATTTATCATTTTGTCTATCTATCTATCGATCAATCTATATATGTTTTTATCTATCTATATAACTATCTATATATGCATTATCTATTTGTCTATCAATCTACCTATATGTCTATCTTACTAACTATTTGTTGATCTATCTATCTTACTTTATTTCTTTTTATTTTTTATTTATGTGTCGATCTATATATATATCTATGTATCTATTTGTCTATCTATCTATCTATCTAACTAATTATTTATATATATATATCTAATTATCTACCCATCAATTTGTCTATAAATCTATCTATCTATATGTTTATTTTTCTATCTAACTAACTAACTATTTATCTATCTATCTGTATGTTTACTTAACTATCTATATATCTATCTATATATTGATATATCTGTCAATCTATCTATTTAAATATCAATCTAAATATCTATCCATAGATCTCTCAATTAACCTATTTATCTATATGTCTATCTATCTTTGTATCTATGTCTAACTATCTATTTATCTATCTTTATATCTAATGTCTGTCTATATATCTTTCTTTCTTTCTATCTTTATGTTTGTATATCTATATGTCTAGATATCAATTTATCTAGCTATCTATTTATATTTATATCTCTCTCAATCTATATGTCTATCAATCTTGGTTTCAATTTGTTTAACTATTTATTTATTTATCTGTCTATCTATTTGTGTATCTATCTATTTATTTGTCCTTCTATTTTCCTATCTATCTATATGTCTGTCTATCTGTATGTCTATATATATATATATATATATATATATATATCTATGTATCTATAATACTATCTATCCGACTATATATATGTCTATTTATTTGTCTATCTATCTGTCTATTTATTTTTTTATCTATTTGTATATACATCTATCTATATATCTATCTTTCAATTTGTCTATCTATCTATCTATATGTCTATTTAATATTCTATCTATCTATCTATTTGTCTATATATTTGTTTATCTATATTTCTAATTACCTGTTTATCTAAATGTCAATATTTTTATCTATTTATCTGTCTATCTATCTATTTATCAATCAAAATATCTATATATTTATCTATCTATCTATATACCTATTTGTCTATATTTTTATTTATCTATCTATATATCTATTTGTCTATATTTTTTTTATTTATCTATCTATCTATATATCTATCTGTCTATGTTTCAATCTTTTTATATGTCTATCTATCTTTTAGTCATTTTGTTTATCTATGTATATATATATATATAAGTTAGTCTATTTGTCTATCTATTTGTATATCTATGTAATTATATATCTATTTATCTATCATTCTATCTTTTTATCTTTCTATCTATCTTTTTCTCTCACTATCTTCTATTATTTATGTGTATATCCATTTATCTTTCTATCTATCTCTCTATCTATCTATTTATTATTCTATCTATCTATTTTTCTATCTATATGACTTTCTTTTGTCAATATATCTATCTATCTATTTGACTATATGTCTTTCCATTTGTTTATAAATCTGTCTATCTATTTGTATATCTATATTTCTATCTATCTACCTATCTATCTATCTATCTATATATATGTCTATTCATGTATTTATATCTGTCTATCATTATGTCTAACTATCTATCTATCTTTTTGTCTATCTATCTGTCAAGCTAACTTTCTATCTATCTGTTTATCTATCTAGGTATCAATAAATCTATATATATGTCTATCAATCTATTTATCAATCTAATTATCAATATGTATATAAATCTATATATCAATCTAACTATCTATCTATCTATTTGTCTTTTTACCTATCTGTATATCTAACTATCTATCTATCTACCTATATATATGTCTATTTATACATCTATCTATGCATCTATCTACCCATTTATCTATCCATCTATCTATCTCTCTATCTAACTATCTATGGATCAAACTATCTATATATGTGTCTATCTATCAATCATACAAACTTTCTATATATCTATCAATTTGTAAATCTACCAATCTATCTAACTATTTGTTAATCAATCTATCTATTTGTATATCTATCTATCTACTTACCTATCTATATATCTACATTTTTATATATCATTCTATTAGTCTATTTATATTTATCTATCTATCTATTTGTTCTTTGATTTGTCTATCAATTTATCTATCTAACTATCTATATAACTATTTATATGCCTATAGCTTGATCTATCAATATATCTATATATTTATCAATATATATATATTTGTTTATATATTTGTATATATATCTATTTATCTATCTATTTATCTATCTCTCCTTATATATCTATTTATCTCTCGGTTTATGTGCCTTTCTATTTGTATATCTATTTTTCAATCTATCTGTCTATCTATCTATATATATGTCTATATGTATGTCTGTCTATCTATATGCCTATATATTTGTTTATATTTGTTTATATATATATATATATATATATCAATCTCTTTATCTATCTATCTATATTTTTATCCATCTATCTATTTATCTTTCTATCTATCTATTTATCTATCAATCTCTCTATCTATTATCGATATATCTATCTATTAGTCTATCTATATCTAATTATATTACTAGTGATCAATCTATCTATTTGTATGTATATCTATTAGTCTATCTATATTTCTATTTTTCTGCCTATCAATTAATGTATCTATATGTCTATTTATCTATCCATCGATTGATCTATCTAGCTATCTATCTATCTGTCTATCTATTTATCTATTTGTTTATCTATCTATATATTTGTGTATCTATCTGTTGATCTATCTATCTATTTATCAATCAATCTATATACCTCTGCATCTATTTAACTATCTATCTAACTATTGATCTTTTTATCGGTCTTTCTATCAGACTTTTTATATATTTATCAATCTATCTATATATATATTTTTCTATATATCTATCTCTCTATCAATCAATTTATTTTACTGTCTATAAATATGTTTATTTATCTGGCTATTAATATGTCTATCACTCTCTCTATTAATCAGATTTTCAATGTGTTTAACAATCTCTTTATTAATCAATTAGCCTATCTGTATATCTATCTGTCTATCTATTTGTCTATTTATCTATCTATTTGTCAATCTGTCTATATATCTATCTATCTATTAATCGATTTCTTAATCTATCTATTAATCTGGATATCTTTCTGTTTATCTATCTAACTACCTATCTATCTTTTTGTCATCTAATCTATTTAACAAACTATCTATATATTTGTCTATCTATCTATCTATCTATTTCACTATCTATATATCTATTGATTTGTCAATATATAGGTATGTCTTTCTAATTGTCTATTTGTCTATCTATCTATTTGTCTATATATCTATCTATCTATCCATCTGTCTATCTATCTACCTATCTATCTATATGTTTATCTATCTATCAGCTTGTCTATTTGTCTACTATATGTCTATCTATATGTCGGTCTATATGTCTGTCTTATTGTCAATATATTTGTCTGTCTATCAATCTATCTATCAATATGTTTATCTATCTTTATATATATATTTTCTATCTATTTTTCTATATATCTTTCTTCTGTCTATCTGTCTATCAATATGTCTATCCATCAATCTTTTTTTTAAAGGCTTTTATCTTTTATTAAAGAATACATATCCCTCACTTGTAGGCGGAGGAAAACCTTTACAACTTCAGAAAACTTAAAAGACATACTATTTACAGAGCAATACCCTAGTCAATAATTCAGAGAAGTTATCATTTTCTTAGTATTGGCTGAAGCAGTAACCGCTCTCTGTATGATTCTTCCTCATTATATAACCGTGAACTGCAGGAAATCCCATGGCATATTCGTCTCAGCAGCAGGAGATCTCATGTCAGCAACAGAGAGCTCTCTACATGTGCTTTGGCAGCAACTAGACAGCAACAGGCTTTGGCCGCAACAGACACTAACAGGCTTTGGCCGCAACAGACAGCAACAGGCTTTGGCCGCAACAGACAGCAATAGTTTTCCATGATATGTATGCAGTGGAAGCTCTTTATTTGATATTGTCATGGAGGCTCTTTAGCCGCAGCAACAACAATGGATTAGTGCTGCCCTTGTGATCAGACTTCTATCCCTCATTTTCCCCGTGCGTCTGGCTCTAATCTTCCCATGATTCAAGCCGTCTACCTTCCTCGTGTATTCACTGTCAATCCTATAACAAAACCAAAGAGAAAACAAAAAAAAACAACGACCGTGCCTACCAGAACTTGACACCCTACTACCCTTATTCTTGAATAAATTTATACAACATACGGCAAGCTTCACAGAATTAACGAAATCTCCCCTTTAACATTCTGCAAGGAAAAGACAGAATACATATTGACCTGCAAGGAGAATCAAAATACATCCTTTCTAAAAAGGTTATCGAATTCTGGCGAAATGCAGAATTAGCACATTTTTAAGTATGCAGAAATTCTAAATTACATACATATTATTTTGACAACCTTACCGTTTAGCTATCCACCATTCTGCCAAAATGCAGAATTATTATATCCTACAATGGAATCTCCTACAATTATATCCATTTTGGCTCAATATCCATTCATCCATTCCATTTAATTGAGAGACAGAAATTCTCTGCAAAGAATTCCCGCACAATCCAGCAAATAGATGAGACTATGTCATATCTTCTTGGTATGTTTATTTGTTCTAATATAAGAAAAACCCATTTTATCTAAACATACTATTCCCTTTAGTTTATTTGGCATGAAATTATCATTGTAATCTATATCTCCTCTGGTAGTGCCTATTTTAGATAGACTGTTCGCTAGATTATTAGCTTCTCTATATATATGTATTATTGAGGCCTTCAGTTCGTCCAAAAGACTAAGAATAACTTCTAGATCCTCTTCATACCTCCATAATATTTTCTTATTGATTACTGTATCAACTAGTAATTTTGAGTCTACCTGAACTTCAATGTTTTTAAAGTTTAGCTGCTTACATATCTCTAACCCTGATTTTAATGCTCTAATTTCAGATTCTAAAGCCGAGGATGCCCTACTAGATCTGGTGAATGCTCTCTGTACTGTCCCTATATGATCTCTTATTATCTCGCCTCCTCCTTCTATTCCAGTGTCCCTGTTAAAGCTCCCATCCGTATTAAGTGAGAGTTTGCCAACCGGCGGAGCATTCCACTGTATACATTTAACCCATTGCTTTTTTAACACTTTGTATGTGAGATCCCATTCTTTCTCAAGCTTCTTTTGTTGATTCAATTCCTGTATTACTATCGGATTTATTATTGATATATTACATATCTCCTTTCTAATATCTTTAATAATTTGTGTTAAATTCATCCTTATATTTTCAAATTTACTTTTATTTCTAGATTTCCAAATGCACCAAATAATTAGATGCGGCAGTTTCTGATTAAGCCATTTCCTGGCGGGGCTTTTTATGTTTACTTTTTCCCATTTTTTAACTTTATCTATTAATCTATCATCTATTTTACATATTCTTTTTTCCCCTTCCATCTCTCTCCATATTTCTGCTGCAATGGGTCCATTAGAAAGCAAATGATCAGTTGTTTCAACTGCTTGTGAACAGTATTCGCATCTTGAAGCCATGTTTATCTCATTCTTTTGTACATTACTATCTACTGGTATAGCGTTCATTAATGCCTTCCATGTGAAGGAGCGCATTTTTTGCGGGATATTTTCTTGACATACCCATTTAAATAGAGTTTGAACCAGTTTTTTCTTTCTGACCAAATCTTTTGCCGACTTGAGGGAAAAGTATCCTTGTGGTGTTATTGTCCATTTCCAACCACTCTTCTTTAGTATAGAGTGTGAGTCTACTATCTCTTTTTGTTTTTCCATTGACTTCCAACTGTTCGAAACTTTCTTAGAAGTCTTATTTTTATTATCTAAATATTTTACCCGCATATATTTAGCCCATAGATTATCACTTTCTTTAAGTCTCCACCAGCTTTTGCAGTCCCAGGCAGCTGTCGAGTCTTGGAGGCTCATTAGACCTAATCCTGCTTCCTCTTTCGGATAACAAATACTTTTCCAGTCCTTCCAGTGTAGTTTATTTCTGCCTTGTTTTTTACCCCATAGAAGTTTGCCATTTCTGATTCAAGTTTTTTTATAAATTTTTTAGGGGGATGTATCACTGATAATATGTGTGTGAGTGTGCTTTGTAATACATGTGAAAGCAGCATAATCCTCCCCCCAAATCCCAGGAGCTCTTCATTCCATCCTGCTATTTTCTTTCTTAGTTTGTCTTGAAGGTAAGTTAGATATTCTTCCTTCAACCTCCCCTCGTATATCGGACAACCTAGATACATTAATGCCCCTTTAATTTCCACAAAATCTGTAATATTCTTAATTTTATCTACTAACTTTAGTTTTGCATTTTTTGCAAGCATAAACTGACATTTACTTTTATTAACCATTTGGCCTGTCTCTTTTTCAAATATTTGAAGAAGTTCCATAAGATTCATTAAAGACTTTCTGCTAGCATTAGTAAATATTATAAAGTCATCTACGTAAGCTAAACAACCAATTCTGGGTGTATTCCTTGGTTGTCTGAATGGCATTATTTTACCTTCGGATATTTTCTTATTCAAGTTTAGTATTAATAGTTCTATATAGATATCAAAAAGAAGGGGGGATAACGGATCCCCTTGTCTCAAACTTTTATTTGGTTTAAATTCCTCACTTAACTTACCATTTACCAGGACTCTTACCCAAGTGCTTGAAATACATCTATAAATTAAATCTATGGTCAGCTCAGAGAAGCCGAATCTTCTTAACACAAAGCAAAGGGTATCCCATTCCACTCTATCGAAGGCTTTCGATAGATCTAGTTTGACCACTAAATTTTTTCCTCTAGATTTACCACCTATTTCTTTCATCATTTCCGATGCAAGTTTTATATTTTCAATCATTAATCTATTTTTAACAAAGCCCGTTTGTTCCTAAGATATTATTGTAGGTAAAATTAAGCTTAACCTATTTTGTAATATTTTGGCCAATATTTTATACATAGCATTACATAAACTTATTGGTCTATAATCCTCACATTTCTGTGGTGATTCTTTTTTTGGAATTAGTACTATATAAGATTTTCCCATGATTTTGGGATTTCCGCACCTACAAAAAAACTTGCAATTGCAGGGACTAGCTCAGTTTTAATCATATTCCAGTTTACCTAATAAAAATAATTATTCCAACCATCTGGTCCTGCAGCACTATCTTTATCCAGACTAAATACAGCTTCCTTGACTTCTGGTTCTTCTGGGATCAATTCCATTAATTGGTTTTGATCTTCCGTAATGGTCGCCCTAATCTCTTGCATTAGAGAATTATCTGTCCTACATGACTGACTACATAATTGATTTTCAAAGAAATTTTTAAAGAGAGCACCTATTTCCTTTTCATCTTCTACCCATTTTCCTTCTTTATTTATTAGACCTTTAATTTTATATTTTTGAGATTTTATTTTAGACATATTATAAAAAAATTTAGTATTGCGATCACCATCTTTTAACCATTTTATTTTTGCTCGTTGTTTCCAATAAATTTCTTCCATGTGTAATTTCAATCTCAGTTCTCCTTTAGCCTTACTTAATTCTATCCGAGTTTCATTGTTATTTGTGGAGTCAAAATCTTCCTCCAGCTTGGCTACTTTTTCTTCTAATTTTTTTAGCTCCTGGTTTAATTTTCCAAAAACCTCTTTATTCCATGTTTTTAAACACGCTTTTAGCCTCAGAAGTTTAATTGATTGAACTTGCATCAGTTTACCCTCTGCTGGTTCTTTCCAAGACTCTCTGACAAGTCCTGCATAGCTCGCATGCTTTACCCACATATTTTGAAATTTAAAATTAGATGTATTACCCTGGTTACTTTGAATCATGATAAGCAGGGGGCTATGGTCGGAGCAAGTTCTATTTAGGTGTATGAGCCCCGTAATCCCTTGTGAGGTAACCCACTTTTTGTTACACATTATCCTATCCAGTCGAGCCCAGATAACTCCTCTTTTTTTCCAATTGTTGCACCAGGTATATCTCGAACCAGTGAAATCAATTTCCATTAGATTAGTAATGGCTATTGTGTCATTAAATTGTTTCATGGCTACCTTATCCGGTGGTTTGCCACCCTTCTTTTCTTGAGGGCTTCTAATTATGTTAAAGTCGCCTCCTATAATCCAAGGTAAATTTCTACTTGCTATAACTTTCATTTCTTCCCATAAAACCAACCTAGATTGTTTGTCATTTTTTGCATAAACTGCTGAGATTATTTGGTTTGTGCTCTTATCTAATTTGAAATGTACTATTTGTTCTGTATCTTTTATTATTTCAATTTTTAAATTACTGTGCCATAAAATCCAAAGTTTACTATTTAGATTAGCATGTGCCTTATTAAATCCTAAAATTTCTCTATATTTATTTAGTTGATCTTGCAGAACCATTGGTTCTGCAATAATCAGTAGTGATATTTTATGTTATTTAATTAAAAGTCTTAATCTATTTATCGTGGGGCTATGAGCTACCCCCATAACATTCCAATATAGGCATCTATCCATTAAAAATTAATTTAGCTTGAGCTCGAGTTGTGCGCTTAGATTCATAAGAGCTGTTAGCATATTTTTTTGTGTTTCTTACTGCTTTAGGAGTATGAGGAATTTCATACCTAATCTCCTTATATTTCACCTGTTTTCCAAGCACCATGGCCATTTGCTTTAGGGCCTCCATGGATTGGGTTCTTGAAAGATTCCCCCAATCTTCATTATAAATATATAAATCATCCTTTGCTTTTGCCTCAGGCTCTTCTTGAGATACTTCACCCTTATGACTTGAAGGGCAACTGAAGATTACCGAATCTTCTTCAGGAAAATCCAGAAGATCCTCATCTATCCACGCATAATCATCAAGTCTTTCTTTCAATACAATTCTTGTTTTAGATGTTTTTTTATATTTTCTCTTGTGTTTTACCTCCTCCCATCCTTTTTTTAAGATAACCTCATTTTCTATCTCCAAGTTAGGCTCTTTCAAGGTTCCTTCTTCTTGGGTAATATTTGGATAATCTGGTGGGATGCTTGAAATTAAACCATTGTCCAGATCTCCCTTCGGCTGGACATTTTGTTTGGGAAATGAAGCCTCCTCTTTCCTTACCCATTGCCCCCCTTCCTACCTCCTCCCTCATGCTGCTGCCCGTTATTATTCTCTTCTTTCCCCACCTTGCACGATAAATTTTCATGCCCGAGCCTCTTACACTTTGTACAATATGGAGGAAGACTTTCGGGGATGACAGTTTGCCAAAACCCCTCGGCCTGTTCTCCTTCACCACTACCTATCCATACTTTATCAGGCGGTTTCGTTAAGAGGTTTAGCTCGACACATACCCATGCTTTATTCGGCATTGACATGGTTCTTGTCCTTCATCTCGTAACATGGGCTTACCCAAACATGATGAAATTGCATAGAGAGATGTTTCAGAGAAAAGATGAAGTGGCAGAAAAGGCAATGTAAACCATACCGGGCTATAGGCGGCTCTTCAAGAGGAGTGAACTCCTTTGTCCACTTCAGTATACACATAGGGAAGCCATCAACTTGCCATAATCCGTGCTTCCATAGACGATATTGATCTTCCAGTAGAGAGCATTAGAGCACGACATGATTGGCATCGAAATCAGCAAATTTCACCTTCCCCTTGAGCTTTAAATTGTCGATGAATTTCTGAACTCCAATCAGACGAGGCCTACCGTGAGAGAACTTACCAACAAGCGTGTATTCGAAAGGTTCTAAGAGCCTTCGAGATTCCTCAGCAGAGAAGATGATGGTCGGGAGCCCGTTTTTGTTCCCTTGAATTCTTGAAATCGGCATGGTTCCCTTTACCATCGAGGCAAAAGACTTATTATTTAATAATAAGTCAGATTTTTCCATACTCACCTTGAGTTGGGCTTGGTTTGAACAGAAGTGGAGTGTTCTTCCTTCTTAGTTGCACAGTCTAGCAGTTACACATAAACTATACACTATCGAACAATAAATTACGAAACAATTTGCTCAATAAATCACTCAACTGATCGCATAACAGATTACTCCAGATAATCGCAAGAAAGAAAACACAGGAAAATCGCGAGAGGATTTTTCAAGAGAACCAAGGCTTCCGGCTTCTAATTAAGCTTAATATTTCTTACAGATGTTGTTATTCCTGTTCGCCCGTATAGCTTCATGCCCAGAACAGTTTTCCTTTTATATATATTCGTAATATCACGAAAGAACCAAGGAGCTCTTCGTTGCATAAAACTAACAGTTACACATAATAACACTTTGCAAATATAACATCCAATAGCAATTCACGAAGCAATTGACACGATAGTTCACCCAACAATCCACATTTACAGATTATTCAGGATATTCGCAAGATAAAAACGTTAGAGAAAACGCGAGAGAACTTAAATCAAACAGCAATTCACGAAGCAATTCACATAACAGTTTATTTAAAATAAATCCCGAGAGAGAAAATCTAGAGAAAACCACAGGAGAGTTTTCGCCGAGTTTTCGCCGAGTTTTCGCCGAGGGCAAGGGTTTTCGCCTAGAGCAGTTTCGCGTCAAGATCCCCAATTTGTCTATCTATCAATCAATCTATCTAATTATCTATCTATCGGTCTATCTCTATGTCTATCTATCTATTTATCAATCTATCTTTTTGTCTAACTATATATATATTTATCTATCTATCCATCAATTTATTGTTCTATCTATCTATCTTTGCATCAATCTGTCAGAATATTTATCTATCTATCTATCCATCTAACTATCCATCTTTTAATCAATCAATCAATCAATCTGTCTGTCTATATATATTTTTAACTATCTATTTTTTTATCTGTCTGTATATTTGTCTCTCTCTCTATCTTTCAATCTATATTTCTACCTATGTATGTTTCTATCAGTTTATTTTATTGTCTATCTATTGGTCTATCTATCTATCTATTTGTCTATATATATATATCTGTCTGTATATCTATCTAACTATCTATTTGACTTTATATATATATATCTACCCACCTATCTATCTATCTGTATATATATATATATATATATATATATATATCTCTCTCTCTCTCTCTCTCTCTTTCTGTCTATCTATTTATTTATCTATCTGCCTACCTTTGTATCTACCTATCTATCTATCTATCTATCTATTTATCTATCTATTTGTATGACTATTAGTCTATATATCTATCTTTCTATCTATCTTTCTATCTATCTTTCTATCTATCTTTCTATCTATCTATATATCTATCTATCCAAGTAACTATTTATATTTCTATCTATCTATCTATTTATCTATATATCTATCTAATTTTCTATATATTTGTCTATATATTTATCTATCTAAAAAATTTGTCTGTCTATCTATATATCTTTCTATTTACTTGTCTATCTATTATTCTATCTATTTATCTTTCTATCTACCTATTTTTCTTTCTATCTATCTATTTGTATATCTATCTTTCTATATATTTATTTGTCTACATATCTATCTTTTTATCTATCTATCATTTAGTCTTTCTGTCTATTTGTCTATCTATTTATGTATATATATATATCTATCTATCTTTCTAATAATCAATCTTTTTATATTTTTATCTATCTATATAACTATCTAATAATCTTTCTATATTTCTATGTCTCTATATCTATCTACATATCTATCTTTATATATTTACTATTTATCTTTCTTTTTATCTATCTATATGTCTATATATATATATATATATATATATATATATATATATATATATATATATATATATATATATATCTATCTAAATTTTGTCTAAATATATAAATATATATATATATATATATATATATATATCTATATCTATCTTTCTATTTATCTATCTCTCTTTCTATCTATCCATTTATCTATCAGTCTATCTATAAGTATATTTAACCGTCTATCTATTCATATATCTATTTGTTTATTTTTCCATCTATACATCCATCTATCTATTCATCTATCTATCCATCTATATATACATCTATATATACATCTATCTAACTATCCATCTATCTATCTATCTATCCACCTTTTTATCTTTTTATCTATCTATCAATACATCTATCTATCAATCTATCCATCCTTCTATTCACCTATATATCTATATATTCATCCGTCTATCTATCCATTTATCTATCTGTCTGTCTGTCTATGTATACATCTATCTATCCATTTATCTTTTTATCAATTTTCTATCTATCTATCTTTCCTTCTATCTATCTATAAATTAATTCATATATCTATATGTCTATCTATACATCTATCTGACATCTATCTATATGACTATCTATCAATCTATCTAAACATCTTTCTATCACTCTTTTTATCCATCTATCATTTAGTCTATATATCCATTTATCTATCCGTCTATCTATATGCCTATCTATATGCCTTTATATCTGTGTTTATAATTGTCTATATATTTATATGTATATCTATCTATCTATCATTCTTTTTATCAGAATTTCTATTTGTTTATCTATCTATCTGTCTATATGCGTGTCTCTCTGTCTATCTATCTATCTGTCTATCTATTTATTTATTTGTTTAACTATTTATATATAATTTTTGTTTATCTATCTATCTATCTACCTATCTATCTATCATTCTATAATTTTTGTATGTTTACCTATCTTTCTATCTATTTGTCTGTATATTTATCTATATGTCTATCTATCTTTCTATCTATATATCTATCTATATGTTTGTCTATATTTCTATCTATATGTCTGTCAATCAATCTATCACTTTCTCTATTTATCTATCCGTCTTTCAATCAATCTATCTATCTATTTGACTGTATATATATCTATCTATCTATTTGTAATTATATTAGTATTTATCTATGCTTGTCTATTTTCTATCTTTCTATCTATTTATTTGTCTAACTAATTGTCTATCTATCTATCAGACTATCTATATGTTTGGTTATTTATCAATACATATACATGTCTATCTATCTAACTATCTACCTATCTAGATGTCTGTATATCTATATATTTATCTATTAATCTACATGTCTACCTATCTTTCTATCTATCTATCTGTCAATCTATATATTTATCTATCTATCTATATATCTATCGATCTATCTATCTATCTATTTGTTTAATTATTTATCTTTCTATGTGTCTATTTAAATTAAAGTCTATCGATCTAACTAACTATCTATCTTTTTGTCTATCAATCTATCTATCTTCCTATCTATCTTTGTGTCTATTTATCTGTCTATCTATATGTTTATCTATCTTTCTAACTAACTATTTATCGAGTATTTGTCAATATGTTTATTTATTTGTCTATCTATCTGTGTAATTTATATTCTATATATGTATCAAATCATCTATATATCTATATGTCTATCTATCTATCAATATGTCTATTTATTTGTCTTTATATCGATCAATGTATATATCTATCTGTCTAGTAATCTATAGTTTTATGTATCTATCTACTTATATCTCTTACTATCTAACTATCTATTTGTATACTTAATTTTCTATCTATATGTATATCTATCTTTCTAATTATATATCTATCTAATTATCTATCTATCTGTATATTTGTTGAACTATATACATCTATCTATCCATCTATCTATCCATCTATCTACCTGGCTATCTATCCAACATTCTATTCATCTATCTATATGTCTATCTATCTATCTATCAGTCTCTCTATCCATCATATATCAATCTATCTATCAGTATTTTTCTTTATGTTTCTATTTGTTTGCTTATTTGTCTATCTATTTGTTTGTTTATCTATCTATTAATCTATCTATCTATATGTCTATCAATCTATCAATCTTTATATTTATCTGCTTATCTGTCTATCTATCTATCTGTCTATATATCTATCTGTCTATCTTACTAACTATTTCTCTATATGACTATTTATCTATAGTCAATATATCTAACTATATATATCTATATATCTATCTATATATCTAGCAATCTATCTATCTATATATCTTTCTTTCTTTCTATCTATCTTTCTATCAATCAATCAATCAATCTGTCTATATATTTGTATATTATTCTATTTGTATATGTGTTTGTATATATTTCTATACATCTATATGTCTATCTTTATGTATATCTATTTGTCTATTTTTTTGTCTATTTATCTCTCTAATTATCAATCTATTAGTCTATCTAACTATCTATCAATCTAACTGTGTGTCTATTTATGTGTCTATCTAATTGTCTATAAATATATCTATATGTCTATCTATATGTTAATCTAACTATTAGTATATCTATATGTCTATATTTTTGTATATCTTTTGTCGATTTATTTGTGTATTTATCTTTCTAATTGTTGATCTATTAGTCTATCTAACTATCTAACTATATATCAATCTAACTGTGTATCTATTTATGTTCCTATCTATTTGTATATCTATTTGTCTGTCTGTCTATCTATCTATCAATCTCTCCATTTATAAATCTATCTTTATATATATATATATATATATATATATATATATATATTTATTTATTTATTTATATATATATTTATTTATCATTTGATATATCTATCTTTTTATCTATCTCTTTATATATCTTCCTATCTTTCTTTATATCTATATGTGTATCTATCTATCTGTCTATCTATCTATCTATCTGTCCATCTATATGTCTATCTATATATATCTATAGGTTTATATATCTATTTGTCAATCTATCTGTCTAGCTATCTATATTTATATCTGTATATCTATTTATGTATATATTTGTATATATATCTCTATATCAATTTGTTTAATCTAACTATCTATATGTCTATTTGTTTATTTATCAAGGTGACTATCGATATAATTATCCATATGTCTTTAGATCAATCTATCTATCTATTTGTCAATCTATCTATCTATCTATTTATCTATCTATTTTTCTGTCTATCTTTCTAATTATCTATCTAATTATTTGTCAATCTTTTTGTCTATATATCTATCTACCTCTCTCTCTTTCTCTATTGGTCTATCTATCTATTTTTCTATCTATCTATCTATCTATATGTTGATCTATCATTCAATCTATTAATCTACTTATATTTCTATCTATCTATCTATCTCTATGTCTTTCACTTTGTCTACCTATTTGTCTATCTATTTGTCTATTTATTAATATATATTTTAGTCTATCTATCTATTTATCTATGTATATATCTGTCTGTCTATCTTTCTATCTCTTTCTCTATCTATTTGTCTATTAATCTGTCTATCTATCTATCTATCTAACTAACTATCTATCTAACTAACTATCTATCTATATATCTATTTATCTATTTATCTATTTATCTATTTGTATGTCTATATATCTTTCAATATATCGATATATTTGTCTATCTATATATCTATCTATCTATATATCTATCTATTTATCTATATGACTATCTATTTGTCTATCTATATGTCTATATATATATATATATATATTAATCTATATGTATATCTATCTCTCTATCTATATATCTATCTATTTGTATATCTATATATCTATATGTCTATCTATCTTATCTATCTGTCTATCTATCTATCTATCTATATATTTATTTATCTATATGTATGTCTATATATATTTAATCTATCTATATATTTGTCTATCTATATGTTAATCTATTTATCTATCTAATTATCTATCTATCTACCTATCTATTTATCTGACTATCTATCTGTCTATCTATATGTCTATCTAACTATCGATCTATATATTTATTTATCTATATATCTATCTATCTATATATCTATATATCTATATATTTATCTATATGTTTTTCTATTTATCTATCTATATGTCTATCTATCTGTCTATTTATTTATCTATCTATTTGTATATTTATCTGTCTATTTTTTGTCTATATGTCTATCAATTTGTCTGTCTTTATGTCTGTCTATCTATCTATATATTTATATATTTTTCTATCTATCTATCTATCTATTCTTTTATCTATCTGGTTTGTCTATCTATCTATCTATCTATTTGTCTATCTCTCTATCTATTTTTCAAATTTTCTATCTATCTGTCTATATTTCTATATGTCTATCTTTGTGTCAATCTATTCATCGATATGTTTGTTTATCTATCTATCTATATGTCTATTTATTTGTCTATATATCTATATATCTTTTTGTCTGTCTATCTTTTAGTCTATCTATATGCTTATCTATCTTTCTTTCTATTTGTCTATCTATCTATATGTTTGTCTATCTATCTGTTTGCCTATCTATCTATCTTTTGGTTTCTCTTTCTGCCTATCTATCTGTCTATCTTTCTATCTATATGTTGATCTATCGGTTTATCTATGTATCTTTCTATCAATCTTTTTGTTTGTCTATCTGTCTATATATCTATACTCATCTTTCTGTCAATCTATCTATCTATCTATCTATCACTACTAAAAAATATGATAATACCAACTAAAATGACAACCAAAATTTTTGGTCGGTAATTACCTACCTAAAACTGACAAGTTAGGGACCAAAAAAGTGTATCAAAAAAAAAATTATCTACCGACCAAATTTGTGACCAAAGACCGATCATAATTACCAAGCAAATATTTTGTGTCAGAAATAAGTCTACAGAGTGGTTATCGAACATATTATTGACCATTTAACAACCTATTACTATATTTGCTCGGTATCATGTTTTTACAAATTATTATTATCTTCCTACTTACCAACTATTTATGACCAAATATATAGGTTGGTATTTACAGACCAAATCACGACTAATTTAGAGATCCAAAGAGGCGCATCGGAGAAAAATTCTTTTGACCAAATTCATAACCAACTATCAACAAAATATATTTGGTCAGGATTATGGTCTGTAAATTAGAGGGGAAATAGCAAAAAATATTCCAGAAAGATTACCGACAATTTAATGACGTAAAATATATAACCATTAAAAATGGTCAGTACAATGGTCATCCAATATATTTATAAGGTCATAATTATTAACTAAATTACCGGCAGAATATTTAGGTAGGTAATTACTAACCTTTTCATGAGTGAATACCCACCATAACTCTCGACCAAATGGTATTGGTCAGAAATTGGTTTGTAAATTAGGATAGAAATAGCTAATAGAAATTGTTGACTAATTATCGACCATTTAACGACCAAAAACATATTAACATTAAACTTGGTCGGTCAAGTGGACTTCCAGATCCTTATAGATTTTTTATCACCGATCATTTACCGATCATAATTTTGGTCAATTATATTATTGTTTTAATTTTTTGATTTGAAAATTATTTGTAAGTCATTTAACCCTAAATCATCGAAACTCCATCGTTTTTATGAATCAGAGCTGACTATAAGCACGAAAACACAAAAATTTTAATATTACTTCTAAATCCAGGTAAGTTTTTCTTTGTTCTTCTCCTTCAAATTGCTTATACACATCTTCGTCTCTCTAATTTATATATAGATATTCTGAATTTCATTTTTCAGTAAATTTGGGTATTAGGTTTTTTTTCTCCTCTTAATTTCTTAATTTTTGCTTCGATTTTTTAAACCTGACATTATTTCGACTCGACACAATTAATTAAACTATAATTTTCCATTTTTTAAAATTTGTTCATCCATGATTTATATTTTTAGGTTTTTAGTGATTTTGATTTTAATTACACTATGTTTGCATCCGAATAATTTTAATGCTAATGGTTTATATTTATATAATCATATGCCATTATGTATAAATGTCTATACTTTAATAAATATTATGATTTATGTTAAATCAAACTTTTAATTAATGTTAATCTTAAATGTCTATAACAGTATATATAAACTTTTATACATTTATATAATCGAATGATATTATGTATAAATGTCTAGTCTTAAATATATTTAAATGGATTATATTATAAAAACACATTGATATGTTTATATAAACATATAATGTTTATAAATATCTATACAAAATTTACATTAAACTATCCATTTATATATTTTCTTATATAACAATTATGTAATATTAAATTATAATACAATTATGTAAATATTTATATTACATATTTTTTTAAGTTAATATAGAATATTTATAATGTTTATATAAATGTGCTATATAGTATTTATAAAAGTGCTACATTTAAATATAATAATATTTAAGTAACATTTATAAAAATATTTTATTCACAAATATTATATAGATACACATGTTTAATTATATAATCATATGTCATTTTATATAAATGTATTTATAACTATATTTATAATAAAGTTAACAACTTTTATAACTATATTTATAACTTTATATAACTAAATTTTAACTATATAATAATATATAACTATATGTATAATTCTATATAACTATATTTCAAAAAAATATATACTATATGTATACTAATATATAACTATATATAATTATATTTTACTAAATTTATACCTTTATAAATGTTAAATATAATTATATCCTGAAATACATATATATTTATAATTATGAGTATAACTATATTAAAATATTTATATAAATATGTAACACTCTATATAATAAAATATAACTATATTTGTAACTATATATACATATATGTATTCATATAATTAAATTAAAATATTTGTTTATAATGTTGTATATATTTATGAATAACTACTTATCATTACTCGTATAAATATATTTTTATATAACTATTTGTTTAATTATATACAACTATCTATATTATATGTAAAATAATTTATAACTATAAATAATTGTATCTTACTATCTGTATAATTTAAAAGTTTTATGCATAAGAATATTTAAATATTAAATTTAAATCTTATTTTAATAAATATTTGTATATTGTAGTATATAAAAAAGTTTTTTACTATATCTATATCTATACATAACTATATGTATAAATATATAAAATTAAATGAACAAATATATAAACCTACATGTATAAATATATGTTTAACTATATGTGTAACTATATGTATAATCAAGAGTAACAATATTTATAATTAAATGTATAACAATATATAAGATTTTGTTTAACTATATGTGTATAATTATATATAAATATTTGTATAACTAAATAAATGTCTATATAATTATATATAACTATATTTGTATCTGTATATACATTTACGTATAAATATAATTAAAGCAAAATATTTTTTTATAACGTTGTTTATATTTATATATAACCACTGATAACTACTTATACTAATATATCAATATATA
Organism: Sapria himalayana; assembly: GCA_029783825.1. Classification (NCBI taxonomy): domain Eukaryota; kingdom Viridiplantae; phylum Streptophyta; class Magnoliopsida; order Malpighiales; family Rafflesiaceae; genus Sapria; species Sapria himalayana. The sequence goes on along the minus strand of JAREIK010002159.1, from coordinate 413,924 downwards.
ACTATATGTTTTATTATATATAACTATTTATTACTATATATATTATATCTAAAATAATATATAACTATAAATAATTGTATCTTACTATGTGTATAACTTTAAAAGTTTTATGCATAATTATATTTTAATATTAAATTTACATCTTATATTAAATATATATTTGTATATAGTAGTATATAAAAAAGTATTTTACTATATCTAAACCTATACATAACTATATGTATAAATATAAAAAATTAAATTAATAAATATATAAACCTACATGTATAAATATATGTTTAACTATATGTGTAACTATATGTATAATTACATGTCACAATATTTTTAATTAAATGTATAACTACATACAAGATTATGTTAAACTATATGAGCATAACTATATATAAATATTTTTATAACTAAATAAATGTTTATATAATTATATATAACTATATTTTTAATTATATATACATTTATATATTAATATAATTAAATAAAAATATTTTTTTATAACGTTGTTTATATTTATGTATAACCATTGATAATTACATGTACTAATATATCTATATATAACTATTTATAACTATATATTTATATGTAAAATAATATATAACTATAAATAATTGTATCTTACTATGTGTATAACTTTAAAAATTTTATGCATAATTATATTTTAATATTAAATTTACATCTTATATTTAATATATATTTGTATATAGTAGTATATAAAAAATTATTTTACTATATTTATACCTATACATAACTATATGTATAAATATATAAAATTAATATAACAAATATATAAACCTACATGTATAAATATATATTTAACCATATGTGTAAGTATATGTATAATCAAATGTAATAATATTTATAATTACATGTATAACAACATACAACATTATTTTAAACTATATGTGTATTACTATATATAAATATTTGTATATCTAAATAAATGTCTATATAATTATATATAACTATAATTAGAGGCAATTGTTTTGTTAAATAAAATGATTTTTTTAACTAGTATGGAAGACGATCGTGAATGGATGTACAAGGGTTGAATAGTGAATGGAATGTTCTCTAATGAATGGGGGGATAAAGTTGATGAATATGTTGAGTTTGCTCTGAGGCATCCTGAGTGTGTGAATGGTGGTACAGAAATAAGGTAGCCTTGTACTTTAGTTAAATGTCAGAATAAAAAGTTTTAAAATGTTGAGACTATGAAGATGCATTTGTATAGAAATGGTTTTGTTGCAGATTACTATGTTTGGATATACCATGGTGAGAAGCAAGTCCACCATAGGTGTTTGAGTTCAGTATGGGTGTCAGTAAGTGAAATTGATCAGATTCTCACGAATAATATTAATCAACCCGAATGAGGACCCCAATGCCGAGGCAAGGAATTTCTATGTCATGATTCGAGCAGGAGACAAACATGTATATGAGGGAAATTCTAAGCATACTCAAAGTCATTAGGATGTTTAAAAAAAGTGCAAACATAGGTGTTTGTAGGCATGGCTTGATGATATATATATATATATATATATTCATTCAAGAATTATTGCCAAAAGATAATCTAATGCCAATGTATTTCTATAGCATGAAGAAGTTAGTTAGAGGCTTGGAATTACTCGTACAGGTCATTCATTGCTGTGTGAACAATTGTATGATATACTGGGGTGATGACAATGACCTTAACAATTGTAAAATATGTGGGCATGCTCGGTACAAGCAAACGGTTATGGGTTCTAGAAATAGAATGTATATACATAATTTGTAGGTAGCGTATAACAAGATGCACTATTTTCCATTAACACCAAGGTTTCAGAGATCGTATGCATCAAACACTACAGCTAATGAAATGAGGTGGCATTCAAAGTATCATATGGAGAATGGTAAGAAGTGTCACCCTTCTGATGCCCCTGCTTAGAAATATTTTGATGAATATTTTCCTGATTTTTTTTATGAAGTACGAAATATTAGGCTAGGTTTATTTGCTGATTGTTTTTAGCCATTTAGTCAATCTGGACAATAATATTCTTTGTGGCCTATGGTGGCGACCCCGTATAATTTGCCTCCAAACTTATGTATGAAGGATGAATTTATGTTTTTGACTAGTGTTAATGCCGGAGCCTACGAATCCAAAGGAGAAGATAGATCTTTTCTTGCACAATTGATTGGGGAGTTAAAGAGTCTTTGGGTTGTTGATATTCAAACTTATGATATTTCCAAATGAGAAAATTTTCAGATGCACTCTGCCCTCATGTGGACCATAAATGACTTTCCAGCATATTTTATGATGTCTGGGTGGAGTATAACTTGTATGTTGGCTTGTCTGCATTGTATGGAAGATTCTAATACTTTGGATTAATTAAGAGCGAAAAATAGTCATGGTTCGACAACCATAAGAAGTTTTTTCCCATAATTATCTGTATCGACGTAACACCAAAGACAACATTAAGAATAGAAAGGTTACTAAAAAATTTGTGGGGGTTAGATCTGGGGTTGATATTCTACAGGAATTGAATAACAGAGGGTTTAGGAAGGTGATAGAAGCTGATGCTGGGGTTGTAAATGCAGCTATATCTAAGATTTGTGGGTGGAAAAAGAGAAGTATTTTTTAGGATTTGCCCTACTCATATAAACACTTGCTCAGGCATATTCTTTATACTATACATATTTTCAATATGTATAATATAATGTTGTCACAATTAATACCTTGATGAGGAGTTGAAGAATCTGGGGTTGCTCAGGCATATTCTTTACATTATACATATTTTCAATATGTATAATGTGTTTGACAATATTTTTAATATAGTGTTTAACATTCCAGAGAAAACTAAGAACACTTACAAGTCAAGAGATGAGTTGAATAAATATTTGTCACCATCCTCAATTTGCAAAAAATCTTGTCACAATTAATACCTTGATGTGCCATTTTTTATGAATAAATCACGGAAGAAAGTAGTGTTGGAATGAGCAAAAAAACTTAGATTTCTAGATGGGTATGCTTCTAATTTGGGGAAATGTGTGGATGCAAACAAACTTAAGATGTTTGGCATGAAAAGTCATGATTATCACGTATTTATACTAAGGTTGTTAACAATTGCTCTTCGAGAATTTTTACCTAATAGAATATGGGAGCCGAAAAGTGAGATTTCTTAATTCTTCAAGCAACTAACTTCTTCTTCATTGACTGATGAGGAGTTGAAGAATCTGGATGAACAAATTCTAGTTATCTTATGCAATCCTGAGAAAATAATTCCCAATAGTTTGTTTGACTCAATGAAACATCTTCCAGAGCACTTACCGTACGAAGCTAGGATTGATGGTCTTATCTGTTATCATTGGTTGTATCCTCTAGAAATGTAATATAAATTCACTAAACTAATTCTTTTCCTATGTATATATTTATATATGCACAAAAATGACTTGTAAATTTCAATATCTTTTTGTAGATACTTAAAAAAATAAAGTATGCAATAATGAATAATGCTCGAGTTCAGTGTTCTATATCAATAGGTTTTATTATAGATGAGGCTTCAAAATTTGCATCAATCTATTTCAAAGAAGGAGATCCAACTCTTCCACTTAAGGAAAAGCGAAATAAGGTTTATCTTTATGATAAAGTGGATAATGATATGTTTGAAATTTTTAAGCCTCCGTGTAAAGCAATTGATGCTGAAGGGAAAAGGTATTTATCAAACTATGAATATACTACAGCTCATTTATATGTCCTAATGAATTGTCTAGAGGTTTAACCATTCATTTAATAAGTATTTCCTAATATTCAAATGATATCTATTATGTATTATAATTTACCATTTCCTATCAATGTATCAATAATTTTTAATTTCTTTTTTTTAATGATTTTGTTACAGAAAAACATAAATAGTTTCCAAACATGAATGAAGAAGCAATCAATGTCGTGACGGAGAAAAAAAAATTCATTTTTTGAAAAATACATATGTTTACTTACAATGAAAATCACCAAATAATTGTAGGGTACTTATAAAAATTTATAATTATAATCCAAATAATCTACTTAATTTTGATTACAGGTTCATAAGTGTGCAAATAAAATGTCCAATCATTATTTTCGAAGTATACCACGAGGTCCCCTAAGAGAGGTTAAAGCTTACAATGGTTACCGTGTGAATAGTTTTAAATTTTACAATAGATCGTATGGTAGCTACTGTGCAACAGACAATACAAAAGTATGCATTAAAGGATCCATATACAATGAAACTAAATATGACAATTACTGGGCATTGGTCTAAGTGATCGAGTTAGAATTTGAAGCTTTCCAAGTTAAAAAACTATGTTATTCAAATGTGAATGATTCGATCCAACACCACATATTAGTAGTGTTGTACATCCTTGATATTAACTTGTTGATGTGCTTGATAAAAAATGATTCAACAAGTATGAACCTTTTGTATTGGTAGTACAAGCATCACAAGTTTATTATTGTGAATATCCAGGTCGGACCAGTACTAGAAAGGATTGGAAAACTATGTGCAAGATAAAAGTAAGGGCTCAAATTGAATCCCCACATCACCAATAACTAATTTCATAGAACCAGCTTTTCAAAATGATGACAATTATGTTATAATCAAAGCTATGGTGGGGGATGAAGACATCCTTTTAGTCGCATCTTCTGAGATGGATACAAGTGGGGAAGTATATGTTGTTAAAAATTTAATTGATTATGAGGAAGAAACGAGTGATAAAGAAGAGTTTGAAAATGGTATTCATTTGAAGAAGAAGATGACCCAGATTTGGATTATTATGATGAGAATGAGTAGGCAATAAGTTTTATGTTATTTTAATTGGTATTCATTTTGTTTATTTTCATTGCCTTATGTGTTTTTATTGGTATGGAACGTGGATGAGGTTGAGGTCACACGTTGCAAGGTCATATGAGTTATGGTATAGGCAGCACGGCCTCAAGTATTCCCAAAATAGGTAGAGGGTCATGGGTGGATGAGACACCAGATTAAACAGAGATAGTTGTGAACGTAATGCATCATGTGAATGATCTACATAATGGTCATTAGATTTTGATGAATGATCAAGAGACATGGGAGGGAGAGGAGGGAGAGGATGGAGATGTTTGAAAGTATTCCTAGAGCACCCTATAGACGAGACTTTCCCAATTATTCATTTTGATCCGATAATTGATAATTCGTACGATATAAAACTCAACAAATGATTTATCAATTTATTAATTTATTTCTTACTTGCTAAAAAATTTTTGTTACAGGATGAAGTTAGAGCCATCTGGTTCTATTTATAGAGTTCTGAAAATAATTTTCAACAAGTCCTTTAAAACTAATGGACATAATTGGAAGTCACTCACACATAGAGACCAATTGATGATTTGGAGAGAATTTAACGTAAATATTACTTCCTAAAAATTTTTACATCTTTTATTTATTCATTTGTTCACAGATTAAAAATTATATATTTATAAATGCAAAAAGTTTATAGGTGGACACAGCCAAAGGAGTCGGTCAAATGTGTGTTCTATTAACATCCTGCCAATCGGTATAAAGATACCATGTATGAAATCAAAGATAAATGGCTAAAGAAAAAAGAAAATAATTCGAGTGTCCCGGATCATGTTTTCAAGGAGGGGCATAGCAGATGGGAAGATTTGCATTATAGGAAGAGGTGTGATAAATAGAGCGGCAATCCTCATTCAGAGCACACTCGGGAGGGTAGTGGCCTGTCTACACACACTTGTGGATCTCACTTTATGCGTGAGCATGAACGAGCATTAGTATTATTTCTAATTTATTTTTTTTAGGTTTATTACATTGTGAATTGTTTTCAATTATGCCAAAATTTCATTTCTCATAAAGAAATTTTTTTCAATATAATTAACATATGTATTGTGTGTAATTATAGACATGCAAGGAGGGTAAGAAGCCCAGTGCTCCTCACTTATTCAGACATACACACACACACACACACACAAAGGCTCATGATGATCAGACTTTTATTAATCAGTCATCTCATGCAGCACATGTAAGTTTAAATAAAAAAATTAATTTTTTTTAGTTTAAATATAAATTGAAATACTTTTCGTACATTTTTATTAGGTGAGAAATGAAAAATTCTTAGCTACTATGATTCAAGCATATTCCTAGTTTACTTCAGGTTCATGTGAAAGTGCAGCAGGTAGTTCTCATTCACTAGCTCCACCAGTTGATGCGAATCAGATTTGGTATGCGGCTTTTGATGGAAAAAAGAAGATGTCCGTCTATTGTATCGGTTCGTCGAGATTATCATTCTACTCGTATAGATGACCAGACTATGAAGCTGAATTTTCAGGACCAATTTCAAATTTAGTCTCGAAGATGGAGGAATTTACGGACGAGATGCGAAATTTGATACAGTTTCAGTTGGCGGATACTGAGCGACGCATGATCGACTATGAGGATGATAAGGATGAGTTGCATATGCATTTTGAGTGGCTTACAAAAAGGTTTCAAGAGGGAGGACTATAGTTCAACCCTGATTATCTCCCTCGGATTGTTCAGCATAATGATCCAGCTACAGCTTCTACTCCATCACCTACTACAGCACCTACACAACCACATCATGACTAGCAACAGTAAACCGCTCTACTCTAGTACCCGACATCTCACCATATGGACCAGAAACATCGCAACATAATGATTATGAAACTAGGTTCGATGATTGAGAGTATTACACACATTTTTTTCAATTACTTAATCTTTTATTTTGGATTTTAATTTTTTATTTTATCTTGATATTTTTAATATATAAATGCAGTATACATAGTTGTTTGCTTGAGTTATTCGGATTTTTTTTTTGTTTTATCTTTAAATGTTTCTGTAGGAACTGAATCATAACTAGAAGCAAAATGGTTTTTTTTTGTGTTTTTTTTAGATTTCGTACCAGCTATAGAATTACTACTAAAAAAATGGTTGGTAATTACCGACCGAATTGCAACCAAACCAACCAAAATTTTTAATTATCGATGGTCAGTAAAAGGTCACTAAATAGTTGGTAATCCTTTTGGAGAACAATTACCGAGCAATAATTTTAAAAGATTTTGGTCGATTTTTTATCGCGATTTTTAGGCTTTTATCGACTGTTTTATGACCATTTAGTGACCAAATTATTTTGGTCAGAAAGTGGTTGGGTTTAGTTGGAAATTATTTTTTGGTAAATGGTCTTTAAATGCTGGGTAATTAACAACCATTTAGAGACCATTTACTAAGATAATTCTTTTGGTCAGAAAATGGTCGGAATGTAGTCAATAATTGTTTGTTGGTGATTGGTTTGTAAATGGTTGTTAATTACCTACAATTTGAGAGCATGTACTGACATTATTTATTCGGTCGGTAAATTATTGGAATTTAGTCGGTAAATTATTATCGGTAGATGATCAGTAAATGGTCGGTAATTTATTGACATATAGTTTTTTCGTAGGTAAAAAATTTAGCGACGAGCAAAATTATGATATTTTTTTAGTCGGTAAATGGTCACTAATTGGTTTACCGACCAGAAAACACCGAATTACAGACCAAATATTTGGTCGGTAATACAGTGATTTTTAGTAGTGTATCTATCGGTATAGGTTTCTGTCTATATTACTATATGTCTTTTTATCTATCTTACTATCTAATAATATTTTTATATATATGTCAATTTATCTATCTATTTATATATCTATCTATTTTTCTATCTATATGTCTATCTATCTTTCTATCTATCTTTCTATCTATCAATCTGTCAATCAATTTATCTATTTATATATCTATTTATCAATCAATCTTTCTATCTGTCTATCATTCTGTATATCAATCTTTCTATAAAGTTGTCTATCAATCTATATATCAATATATCTATCTATCTATTAATATATCTGCCTATCATTCAATCTGTCGATATGTTTGTCTATATATTTATCTATCTATGTATTTGTCTATTTATCTATCTATCTATCTATTTGTCTAATTATTTGTTTATCTATTTATTTATCCATCTTTCTATATGTCTTTATATCTATTTGTCTATTTGTTTATCTATCTATCTATCTATCTTTCTTTCTTTCTATCCATTTATCTATTTGTCTATCTCTCTATATATTTGTATGTTTATCTGTGTGTCTATTTGTTTATCTATCATTCTATCTATATGTATATATATCTATCTTTCTATGTACATGCATATCTATCTATCTATTTATCTATCTATCTATCTATCTAACTATCTATCTGTCTATATCCATGTGTCTGTCTATCTATCTACCTATTTATTTATCTATCTATTTATTTGTCTGTCATTCTATTTATCTATCTATCTATAAATATGTCTATCTAAATATTTATCTATCTATATGTCTATCTATCTATATTATTGCCTATTTGTCTGTCTGTCAGGCATTCAATCTATTTATGTATCAATCTGTCTATTTGTCTTATCTATATGTATATCTACCTATTTGTCTATTTATTTGTGTATATATCTATCTAAATATTTATCCAACAATCTATCTATCTATCTAACTGTATGTCTATCTATCTATCTATCTTTGTTTCTTTTTGTCTATATATATGTCTATCTATATGGATTCCTATCTTTCTATTTATTTGTCTATCGATCTATATATCTATCTATCTGTCTATCTATCTATATACTTATCTATTTCTATATTTATCTATCTATCTACTTGTCTGTCTATCTATCTATCTATATATCTGTCTATTTATATTTATCTATCTAACAATATGTCTATCTATCTCACTACAAAAAAATATTTGTTTTGCTATGAAAATTAGCTAGGAAAATTTTCCCTAGCTAATCTGTGAGGGATTAGCTAGTTAATAGCAGGAGATGTCATATTTTACAGTGTAATACAAATTTGTGATGGACTAGAGATAAAAATTTTTGATTGAAAAATGTCTTAGCCTAATATTATCGTAGATTTTTGCGCAAATAATGATGTCATTTTTAGCAACAAATTTAGTGATTGATTTTTTCTAGCTAATTAGAATGAGACAAAATCCATCGATAAAAAATTATCTAAAAAATATTTTTATGATTTTTTATTAATTGTAAGCTATTAATTCTTAAAAGAAATTTTCACAAAATATATGCATTTAGCTATGGAATTTTCCATATCTATTTGGGCTCTGGATTATCTCCAACACTAATCTATACTGATTTATTTATTTAATTTTTTATATATTATTTATTTTAATATTTGAAGTAATTTTGAAAATTAAAAGTTTTTCATGGTCTATGGATGATGGATCCTTTAAAGACACCTTCTCCTCATATAATTATTAAATTATAATATTATAAATAAATAATTTCAATAATATATAAATACGAATAAAAATTAATATTAGTAAAGACTAAAATAACAATTTTAATGATTATAAAAATTTTAAAAATATATAAACAAAAATTTTTTTTAAAATGTTTACTAATGAAATTAAAATATTTAATTTAAAAAATATTAAATAATTAATTCTATAGGTATAACATTTTTTAAGAAATTTTAATAAATAATCAACATACATAAAAATTTCTTCTAGTAACAAGCTAAAATAATTAATTGTATCATTAGATAAAAAATATTTACAAAAATATCTGAATTAACGAATAAACAAGTAATTATTTATATTATTTAAAGTACAAAGAAATATTTTTATGATTATATGAAACTTTAAAAAAATTATTACTAAAAGATTTGAAATTTTTGAATTATAAATAAAATTTCAAATTTTTTATAAAATATAAAAGGAAATAAATTAATATTTAAAGATAAATACATAAATATTTTAATTTGATCAACAAAAAATTGTATTATTAAAAAAAATATCTCCATGTTGTTATTAAAAGAATACTTTAAGGATTCTTTTAGGGTTTAAAAAGAGTTATTTTAAATATTACTAAATATATTTTTTGTTCTAAAAAAAATTAAAATTTCCCCTAAGTTTAATTGAATTCAAGTTTTATTTTTTGCCCCAATGAAATTTTAATTGATAAGAATTAAACAATTGAGTAATATTTTTTTATTAGCTTTTAATATTTCATTTTTATTAAAATAATGAATATAACTTTTTTTAATGATCTTCTCACTTTAAGATAATAATATTTTTTGTCTTTAATATTATTTCATATTATATTCATAAAAAATGTTAAAATTTTTGTATAGTTATGCATTTATATATTTTATTTATGGTTATATTAAATAATATGTTAATGAAATAAAATGAAAATTTAATTACCAATTATTTGTTTTCATGGATATTAGTAATATTTTTTTTCTTCATTTTTATAGTCATTAATAAATTATTTTATTTCTGAAATTAGTTTCGTTAAGTAAAAAATTTCATTAAATATTAGCCTTAAATTTTTTTATTTATGAAATAATACCATTTATCGTTAAATAAAATCGTTTTTAATTTTTAAAATTTTAATTAATAAATTTTCACAATTTTATTTTACTTTTACATTTTTGTCACTTTTTTTTTATATTTACATCCATTTTTATCATTTTAGTTTTCTTAAAATATAACACTACAAGAAAATATTGATTTAGCTAGGAAATTTTAGGTAGGGATCTATCCCTAGCTAAATTGTGGGGGGATTAGCTAGGGAATAGCAAAGATTTTATGATTTTTCTCTGAAAAAAAAAATAGCAACGGATTAGCGACAGAAAATTTCTTGTAAACTCCGTTCAAGAAAAGCAAGGAATTTAGCTACGAATTTAGACAGATTAGCAACGAAAAATTTTCGTAAATTCAGCTCAAGAAAAGCGGAGATCTTAGTAATGGATTAGCGACGAAAAATTTTTATAAATTTTGCTGAAGAAAAGCGGGAAATTTAGCGACAGATTTAGCGATGAAATATCTCATGCTAATAAAAGCCTGAACTTAGCAATGGATTTAGCGATAGATATTACCTAGCTAATAAAATATGGATTTAGCTACGGATTAAGCAACAAAATTTTCCTAGCTAATAAAATCCATAAATTAGAGATGGATTTAGCGATGAAATTTCTCTAGCAAATAAAATTCTTAATTTAGCGACGGATTTAGCGATGGAATTGCCCTAGCAAATAAAATCCTTAATTTATCGACGGATTTAGCGACAGAATTTACCTAGCTAATAAAATCCATAATTTAGCTATGAAATTAGCGACGGATTTTCTCTAGATAATAAAATCCATAATTTAGCTACGGATTTAGCGATAGATTTTCTCTAGCTAATAATATCCGTAATTTAGCTACGATTTTAGCGACGAATTTTCTCTAGCTAATAAAATCCATGATTTTGCTACCGATTTAGCAACCAAATTTCTCTAGCTAATAAAATCCATAAATTAGTGACGGATTTAGCGATAGATTTTCTCTAGCTAATCAAATCCTTAATTTAGTGATGGATTTAGCGACGAAATTTTTCTAGCTAAAAAAATTTATAATTTAGTTATAGATTTAGTGTTGGATTTTCTCTAGCTAATAAAATCTGTATTTTAGCTACAGATTTAGCGATAGAATTTCCCTAGCCAATTTTTAGTTATTTAATTTTTTAAAATTTATTATTAGTTTTAATATTTTATTTATTTTGTTTATTAAATGTATGTTAATGGTCTATAGATGAGCAATCCTTGAATGATATATTCTCCTCATAAAATAATAAAAAAATTATATTATAAATAAATAATTAAAAAAATATATAAAAAAATTATATTAGTAAGGTCTAAAAAACTATTTTTATGATGTATTAATTTTTTAAAAAATTATACAAAAAAATTTTTTAAAATTTTAAATTAAGAAACTTAAAAATTTCTATTAAAGTAAAATTAAATAATAAATTCAATAAGTATAATAATTTTTTTCGATATTTTAAAAATTAAATTAACATATATTAAAATTTCTACAAATATAAATGTAAATTAATTCATTGTATGATAAAATAAAAAATATTTTCAAAAATATCTGAATTGATGAATAAACTAGTAAAAATTAATATTATTATAATTAAAAAAAAATTCTGATTATAGTAAACTTTTAAAAAAATAAATAATACAAATTTTGAAAATCTTGAAATATAATAAAAATATAATTTTTTTAATAAAATTAAAAGAAAATAAATTAATATTTATAAATAAATACATAGATGTTTGATCCTACTAAAATTTATACGAATTAAACAATTGTTTAATATTTTTACAATTAGCTTTTAACATTAAGTTTTTATTAAAATAATAAATATAACTTTTTTTAAATATATTCTCACTTTAAGTAATTTTTTGAATTTTAAAAATTATTAATGATATCAAATAATATGAAATTGTATGCTTTTAAAATTATTTCATATTATTTTCGTAAAAATTAATATGAATTCTTAAAAATGTATTACCATAAAATATAAATTTTTATATATTTTTAACATTTAAAGTATTTTGTAATTCTTAGGTGAGTGGCTAGAAGACAAATCATCTTTTTATTTATGTCTTATTATAAGAAGTTTGTTAATTTTGTAACTATTTGATATTTTTTTATAAGGCTAAACATATTTTTTTAATTGTTTATATATTTATTGTTAAATTAATATTATAATAAAAAATCATAAGGTGTTTGTTTTTCATGTGTACCTTGCTACACGCACATTAATTTTGTTGAAATAATTATGATAGTAAATAAAATTAATGAGTCTTTTTGATTAATATATATATTGCTTATTTAATGTTTTAATAATTAATAATATTAATAATTTGCTAATATATACATTCACTTGTCGAGACGCGATAATCTCTAACAATTGAAGCAAACCTCCTCATTCGGCCATCTATCTCTCAACACTGATGCATCAACATATAATCGAGGTTTATGTTTTAGTATGTTATTTGATTTGAGGTACCATTTTATCCATTTATTCATCATCAACATATAATCAAAAATTAAGTTTATGCGTATTGATTCTGTTATTTATTGTTTCTGAAATTCTTCTCCTTTATCCACAATGGTTTGTTTGGATTGCATATATATACTTAATCATATACATACTTCATGCATTAGTGATATAATGCATTGTCATTGTGTGAATTTTGATGGTGCACAGTAGGTATGCTTAATTAATAACTGCTTCAATATACATAACTATATACTGTATACAAAAATAGTATACATAAATATAAGTGTATTTTATATAAGTTTATTTAAACATAACTATATCTATATAACTATAAAAATAGTATACATAAACTATTTAAACATAACTATATCTATATAATTATAGAAATAGTATACATAAACTTTTACTATACTTTATAACTAATTTATAAAAATTGTAAAAACTTATAATTAAAAATGTAAAAACATCTAATATTGGAATTTAAGGTATTTTAATTTAACTAATCAAACTAAACACATCACAACCCCTGAATGAGAGTCCCCTAGGATGGTGATAATAAACCCTTGTGCAATGTCATCTTTAAATTATTTTGGGTCATTATAAACTCATTATGTACTCATATCAAATAATTACTTTTCAATGTTGTCCGAGCCACTTGTATTTATTGTATGATCAATAATTGAGAAGTTAATTCATCCATCCATTTATATTGGACCATAAAAGAAAGATATATTATGATTCCTACGGCTAGAATGATGTATATTCATTTCATTCTAGCTTAATAGCCACCAGCGGGATTACATTTTATAAGTCATATGAGGGTTGATTATATTCATACTAGCACCATAATTTGATTACATTTCTAATTTGAACCAAAGAAAAGAGATTATAAATTTAATTTAAAACATATATTTAGTCACTTACATGATTTGTATGCCATATGATCATTTTTTTATATATTATATCTTAAATTTTTAATATTTCTAAATTGTTTGTGGGAATGCAAGTTGACAGGTTAATAGCCCGCCTAAACCCAAGCTAAATCCAACACATCAACCTGCATTATATTCAAATCCATTGTAAGAGACTAAGTATAGAACTATTCATCATGTATAATGAAAATGATAAATCATGGTTTTATTATTGTTTTGGATGACACAACAAAGAAGCTTGAACAAAGAGACCTTGCTTATGATGTCGCATAAAGGTATTTTGTAAGTTTTCGAGTTGATCACATAGCAATTAAAAATATATCAAAAATAAATTAGTGATCAAGAATAATTATTAGTCTTGCAAAGGAGCCAAAAAATCCAAATTATTTAGAGAAAAAAGAACATGAAAATAGAGTAGGCTTATAGATCTTAAGTAGCAATTACATGCATAACAAGAAATCCAAATCATTCTAATCTTCAAATAGAAAAAAAAATTAGGCTTGCATCTCTTAAATTACAAAACAAAATAACAAAAATAATTTAATATTATCCATTGATATCACTAATAGGTAGGAATATTGCTTTGAGAAGTATTTTCTTAAATTAGTTCAATTTTAGAATTTTATTAAATAGATTTTCTTGACAATGAAAGTACTATTCATTTTATTTTGCTGCTTCCAAAAATAGCACTAACATTTATCTAACTTTGCAAAAAAAATGGAATTCCTCCACAACACTAATAATAATAATAATACTTAATATTTACATCCTTAATCTATTTATATATATACATATATATAATGGATAATTATGTTATGGAATCCAAAATAAAAAATATATATTATTTGGGTTATATTTTAGCACCTCAATTTGGATACTCATCATTATCCCAACATAATTAAAAAAAACATTATGCATAAACTCATTTCTACTTACTCGGTATGTATAAACGAGTTTATGCATATGTTTATGCATACAGAGTATGTATAAACTCCATATGCATATGTTTTTATTTATGAAAAAAATTAATTTCTACAAAAACTCGAATGCATACTCGAGTATATGCATACTCTATGATTAAAAGAAGGTAATTATCAGTATAGGAATTTGGAAGACCCAAATCATAAATATTTTGGATTTGGGTCCCCAAATGGTATATTAAAATTAAAAATTATAATAAAACATTATTATTTTTATTTTGGGTCCCCTTAATATTTTTTCTTATAACTTGATAACTTTTATCCACTTTTGATGCACTGAAGTGCATCAACTTTGTTTATCTCATAGAAGTTTTTAATAAATTTAAATCTAAAATAATAGTTTCAGAATTCAAAAATCAATTTTTGATTCTCATATGGTTTACCAAAATAGACTTCTTCAAAGAATAATGATAGGTTAAAATCCATGGGTTACACCCAATTAATGATGCTACCAAGCATCTAACTAGTAACTTTTTAGAAATCTTGGATTCAAAAAAACTTTATAATAATAACGCAAGTTGGATTTGATAATTGTAAGTGTTAGAATTATGATTATATGGGTAACTATATGTATACCTACATGTAACTATATTTATAGTTACATGTATAATAACATACAACATTATATTTAACTATATGTGTATTACTATGTATAAATATTTTTATAACTATTTATAAATATTTTTATAACTATATAACACTCTACAACATTAAATATAACTATATTTATAACTATGTATATATATATATATATATATATATATATATATTTATTTATGTATAACTATTTGTATGAATATATTTATATACAACTATATGTTTAAATATATCAAAATATTAATAGCTATATATACTATATGTATAATAACATATAACTATAAATAATTGTATCTTATTATATATAACTATAAAAGCTGTATACTTAACTATATTTAAATATATAATTTAGATCTTATATTTAATATACATTTGTATATATTAGTATATAAAAATGTATTTTACTATATCTATACCTATACATATCTATATGTATAAATATATGAAATTATATGAATAAATATATATACCTACATGTATAAATATAAATATAACTATATGTGTAACTATATGTCTAACCACGTGTAACTATATTTATAATTACATGTATTAAAACATAAAACATTATGTTTAATTATATGTGTATAACTATATATAAATATTTGTAAAACTAAATAAAACTTTATATAATTAAATATAACTATATTTTTAACTATTTATACATATATGTTTACATATATGTAAAATATTTGTTTATAACATTGTATATATTTATGTATAACTAAATATAATTACTCGTATGAATATATATATATATATATATATATATATATATAAAACTAAATGTTTAACAATATATAACTTTTTATAACTATATATATTATATGTATAATAACATATAACTATAAATAATTCTATCTTACTATATGTATAACTATAAAAACTGTATACATAACTATATTTAAATATATAATTAACAACATGTATTTAATATGCATTTTTATATATTAGTATGAAAACCATATTTTAGTATATCCATACCTATAAATAACTATGTGTATAAATATATGAAATTATATGAAAAAATATTTATACATACATGTATAAATATAAGTTTAATTATACATATAAATATATGTATAACCACATGTAACTATATTTATAATTATATGTATAAAAACATACAACATAATGTTTAACTAAATGTTTATAACTATATATACATATTTGTATAACTATAAAAAACTCTATATAGATAAATATAACTTTATTTTTAATTATGTATACATATATGTATACATATATGTATACATATATGTAAATCTATATAATTGTTTATAACTTTATATACATTTATTTATATTTACTTATAACTATTTGTATGAATATATCTATATATAATTATATGTTTAACTATATGTAACTATTTATAACTACATTTAGTATATGTATCCTAACATAAAATTATATATGAGATAATACAATTTTGTTGCACTAACTTGAAATAAAATGGCTGAAGATATAATGTCAAAAATATGTAAGCACATATCATTAGAGTGTCCATTGATTATGCTCATATATGGTATAATACAAATAAGGGTTGTACTCTTTCCTAAACCCAACCATTGGGCCTCAGGCTCAAATATGAACTTGTGTATAACAAAAGATATAATATTTGATAGGTTTGTACCGAAAAAATTTTATTTTCTTTTATATAATTCATCATTCTAACACTACACTCTCTATGTGTCTCTCCCTCCATCTATAATTACTCTATCTCTTGTAATTTTTCTTTCTCGCTCTTCTTTCTTGCTTGTTCTCTCTCTCTCACTCCACCCCCTTTTTCTCTCTCCCTATCTCTCTCCCTCTTTCCTCCCTTTCTCTCTCCCTCTTTCCTCCCTTTCTCTCTCCCTCTCTCCCCCCACTCTCCCCCTCTCTCCCTTTCACTATTTCTCTCCCCCTCTCTCTTCCTCCTTCTCTCTCTCTCTCTCCTCCCTCTCTCTTTCCCATCTCCCCATTTCTGTGCCCCTCTTTTTATCCACCTTATCTCTCTTTCTCCTCTCTCTCTCTCTCTCTCTCTCCCTCTTCCTCTCCACCTTCAAACTTTGAATGCCTTTCTTTTTTGTTTTCCTTTCTTTTGCATTATCGTATTTTGCACCCTTTATCTAGTATTACTATTATATCTATTAAGAAACTTTGCTTGAGTTAGAAACTTTGCTCTCCCTTCTCTCTAGAATCTGCCCTAGTTTTCCCTTAGATCCCCAATTTCTGCTGCTTCTCGAGCTTGGAATTGCTAAGGCAATGGAGCCTCCAAGCTAGTTCCTGCCTCCGAAGCTTCTTACTAAATGACGGGACCGCCCGACTTCAAGATGGGACCGCCCGACAGCACGACGGGACCGCCCGACACCACGAATGCTCTCACTGAGGCTGGCCGAAGTTCTAATCACTCGTCGGCCTCCCCCGATTCCAAGCTCCCTGCTCGCGATAAGCCTCCCACGAAGCGTATTCGGAGACGCCTTGTTCTCTGCTTAGAAGACGATTCTAGTGCTACGGAGTTTATAGTTGATGATGGCGGTAATTACAAGATTTTCTACGGCAAATTTCCTGTAGAAGACCTAACAACTCCACGCTGTAACTCGGCCCCTCAAGGAAGCGACGATCCTGGAGTCTTTCAGCCAAACCAAGGGGATACCAACGATGCAGAATTGTCGAATGCTGACTCCTCTGCTCCAAGATCACTGCCCTCGACTGTTCCAGGACTACTGCCCTCCCCTTCCAGCTCACCTTCGGATGCCTCAAGTGAGTATGATAGAACTTTGAAATATCAGGAAAATGTTTCTCGTGGCTCTGATTTCAGTGTGTACTTCTCACCTACCAACTCGGACTCGAAAAATAGTGGGCATCCTACTCCCACTTCTAATGATAATGCTAGCTCCATAGGGTCTTCAAACAACTCCATTGGTGTTTCAAAACCCAAGGCAGAGTCCTCCAATCCTGCAAACCATACAGAATTGCCTATATTGTCCACCCGTGAAACCAACTGTCCCAACAAAAACAATTTATGTTCTGATGTTCCTCAGCAGAATGCTGAACCGATAATGGACAGAACCCCCCCTAAAACATTTGGTAAAACCAAAGCCCCTTGGAGCAGCCTTTTTGCAGGTAATAGAACATTGGCCAATGCTTCTAAACTTGATTTCATCCCTCCCCAACAGCCTGGGAATGCTGTATTTGATGAAGAAGATATTCTACATGAGCATTGGACAAATTGCTTGGTCGGCTACTTTGTCACGAAGAGCCCCGGACAGATTCTGTTAAAGAAATTCATGGAGGAGCAATTGAACGCATCCCCCCAAATGATTCAACATCCTAGCGGCTGGCTCGTCTTTAGATTTGCCAGTTCTGAAGAGAGTGATCGTGTCTTGAAGGCAGGCCCCTTCCTGGTTTATGGCCGGCCTCTTTATGTTAAGCCATTGCCAGTAGGTTTCCATTATGGGATAAAAGAAATCGCCAAAATCCCCATCTGGATTAAACTGCCAAGTTTTCCCTTGCACCTGTGGAATCCTAAAGGCCTAAGCAAAACGGCTAGTTGTGTTGGACGTCCTTTGCACATGGACAAGCTAATGGCTAACATCTCAAAGATTTCCTTCGCAAGAGTCCTAGTAGAAATAGACCTTGGAAGCAAGCTTATTGATGAAATCTGCCTGGGATTTCCTGACGGTTCCAAGGTAACTCAACCGGTTATCTATGAGAATCTTCCTGTATTTTGCAGCCACTGCTCCATCTTTGGCCATTCTGTAGCCGCATGCCGAAAGGTCAAGTTTGAAGCTGAAAAGATTGGTGACCTCCCCCTACCTCCTACTTGTTCGGTGGTGCCAGAGGAAAACCAAGAAGACTCACCTCAAGTGATTCTTCAAAAAGCCTCACTGGATACCGGAGAAAAGCCTCCTCTTTCTAATGAGCAGTCAGCTAGGGGTGATAAGATTGAACGCGTTCAGGAGATGGCGCCACCTCACCCGGATGAGGCAACGGAGAACTTTACTATCGTCAAGGCCCGGAGGAAAAAAAAGGACTTGAACACCAGGGAAGGTCCTTCTTTAAACCTCAGGAACAAAGCTCGCTCCAAATCACTCAAGGGCAATGCCCCTTATGGTCCGACTTAGGAAATTGAAGGGGTGCCCCCACCTCTTTCAAAAGGGGGCCCTATTCGAACCCCTCCTTTTTGAGTTTATTTTTCTGGTTTTTGCTTGTTATGGCGGGTTCTTATGTTGGAGTTTTGGAGGCTGGATATGGAGGGGTTTCTTCCCCCTCCATGTACTTTTGATTATGGGTTTTTTGGGAGAGGTGAGGGCACCTCTAGGCATGGTCTTGGCTGGTTTTTTCGCTTGTTTATGGATAACTACATACTATGGCTGTCTTCAAGATATTTGCGTCGAGAAGGGGTCTTTTGTAAGGGTAGTTTTTGAATGTATGGGTAGGCTGGATTGTAATCTCTATTTTAGTATACCCCTTGCCCCTAAGGAGACGCTAGACACTAGATTTAGTTGGGTGAGTGAATTGGCTCATATCATGGAAGGCCCGCATGGAGTATGCAGATGAAGGGACCGCATGGCGTTTTTCTCTTGGCTGTCTCTCAAACAGAATTTATTGCCTCGCTGCTTATGAAGATTGCGTATTGGAATATGAGGGGTTTTAACTCCCCTTTTAAACACAACGAAGTCTCCCGATTGCTCAGAGCTCACTCGATTGACATATTTGCTATTGCGGAAGCCAGAATTACACATGCGAAGCTTGTATGGTTAACAAAAACGAAGTTCAAAGGCTTCAACACAACAGATAATTTTTTATGCTACAGATACGAGAGATTACTAGTCTTATGGGACAGCCGAACAGCCAATATCTCCACCCTCACATGTACTTCTCAACACATTCTGTTTCTCGTGGGTAATATCGAAAAAGGGGTTAGTTTTCACCTTTCGGTTATTTACGGGCTGCACACGGTTGTCAACAGAAGGGGCCTCTGGAAAAGCCTAGCTGATTTCAAAAGCAACCACTTCTCCTCCTGGATTGTCATCGGCAATTTCAACTCCCCGCTGTCCGGTCTGGATAGAGTAGGAGGTAAAGTTATCACGAATTACGAATGCCAAGACGCTTTGAATTGCATATCTAATATCGGCCTGGAGGATATTCCTTTCTCAGGAGAATATTTCACTTGGACTAACGGGAGGGTTTCTAGCAAGCTTGACAGAGCTATGGCTAATCGGGACTGGGCAAAGCTTCAACTAGATAGCCATGTTAGGTTTTTGACTCCGGGTGTTTTCTCCGATCATTGCTTAATGTTGCTATCCACTGAGCTCGCAGATAAAGGAAGACTTGTCTCCTTTAAATTCTGCAATATGTGGCTTTCTCACGAGGACTTCGATCCGCTTCTTATTGATACTTGGAAAGTCAGGGTTCTCGGTACTTCCATGTTTCAGATCGCATCAAAGCTTAAACGATTGAAAGCCCCCCTCCGGACACTAAATGAGAAGCACTTCGGCCACATTAGCACTAGAGTTACCCTTGCTAGAGATGCTCTAGCCGTGCTCCAATCTAAGCTTCTTGCTCGGCCAGATCCCACCTTGAAAGATGAGGAGATACGATCGAATTTCAATCTTAGGAGACTTGAAGAATGCGAGCTCTCCTTTTTGAGACAAAAAGCGAAGATTAGGTACCTCAAAAATAGTGACAGATGCAGCAAATTCTTCCACGCGCTAACCAGTTCAAAGCTCCAAAAGAGCAAAATTGTTACCATCACTAAACTTGATGGTAGCCTCTCTTCCTCCAAAGCTGATATCGCGGATTCTTTCATAGCCTTCTACAAAGAGTTGTTGGGTTCCTCTAAAATCAGAACCCCCATCCAAGCGGAATTGATATCGCACGGGCCGATTCTCAATAGTTCCGACCATGGCCTCCTCTCATTATCCTTTTCCCCTGAAGAAATTAAAGATGCCTTTTTCTCCATGGGGGAGTCGAAATCCCCGGGTCCGGATGGCTACACCGCTGAATTTTTCAAAGCCTCCTGGAAACACATAGGTGAGGATGTCATCAAAGCAATTAAGGATTTCTTTTACACAGGTAGATTATTAAGGCAAATAAACCACGCTTATATTGCCTTAATCCCGAAAATCCCTAATTCCTCCACTGTAAAAGACTTTCGCCCTATTTCCTGCTGTAATGTCATTTACAAGGCTATCTCCAAACTGATAGCCTCAAGATTGAAACGTGTATTAGGAGGATTAATCAGCCCCTCCCAAGGAGCGTTTATTAAGGGGCGACTCATCTCTGATAATTTCCTCCTCGCCCAAGGCTTGATCAGGAAATATGCGAGAAAACGAATTTCCCCGCGTTCCATCTTCAAGATTGATATTCAGAAAGCTTTCGATACGGTGAACTGGGACTTTTTGGTAGAGGTTCTTCACGCCCTCAACTTCTCGGTTCCTTTCATCAACATTGTCTACGAGTGTATCAGCACTACTTCTTTCTCGATTTCGGTAAATGGCCAACTGCATAGATTCTTTAAGGGCATGAGAGGACTCAGGCAAGGAGAACCTTTATCTCCCTACCTCTTTGTGATCTGCATGGAGTACCTCTCAAGATTGCTAGCTTCTAGCACATCTTCCGGGCGTTTTGGTTACCATCCAGGGTGTGCTCATTTCAAATTATCACATCTCATGTATGCCGATGATTTGATTATTTTCTCGCGCGGTGATATACCATCTTCCTCCACCATCCTAGACACGCTCAAAATCTTCTCCAAGGCCTCTGGTTTGGACGTTAACTCCTCCAAATCGAATATCTTCTTTGGAGGAGTAAACCCTCTTACCAAGGCCGCAATTTTGGAGAACTCCGGATTTCAGGAAGGGATACGCCCGTTCACCTTCCTGGGCATTCCCCTCTCTTCTAGTCGGCTGATTACTTCTCAGTTTTCCATCCTACTCGCTAAGATTACCTCGGCCATTCACCAATGGGCCGGGAAAATTCTCTCTATGGCGGGTAGGCTGGAACTTCTTCGTACAGTCGTACAAGGGATTGAAGGTTATTGGTTCTCGATTTTCTTACTTCCCTCTACCATCATTAATGCTATTGAGGGTGCCTGCAGAAGATTTCTATGGGGTGGTCCCCCCACAGGCAGATTCAGGCCGAAAGTATCTTGGGATAAGGTTTGCACCCCTACTCACTAGGGAGGCCTAGGAATCTTAAATATCTCATTATGGAATAGGGCTTTCCTCTTCAAGACCCTTTGGTGGATTAATAGAAAAGAAGATTCTCTATGGATTAAGTGGATCCACCACTTTTACCTAAGATCCTATACAATATGGGATTGTCCTATCTCTAGAGGGGACACACCATTCTGGAAATCCCTTCTCTCAGTTAGAGATCAATTCCTCGCCAAATCGGGTTCACAAGACATTGCTCGAGATCTTTTGGTGGCATGGGGGAACAGCGGCAAAATAGTCTCCTATGCCTACCACTACCTTGCGGGTTCTTACTTGAAGAAGGCGATTCCTTGGATGAGAACCGTCTGGACGAAAGGCTTCATTCCGAAGCATGCAATCACCCTTTGGATTGCGAGTTATGGGAAGTTAAGAACCAAAGATAAAGCCTTTACCACCACAAACCTCAACTGCGAATTCTGCTCCAATTCAGAAACGTTTAACCATTTATTTTTTGAATGTGATTTTTCTAAATCCATTTTGGAAGATATAAAAGCGTGGACAGAAACTACCGGAAACTTCACATCTCTTCCGTCCGGTTTGAAGGAGCTGAGTTCAAGGTATGGCAAAGACTCTCCAAGAAATACAATTCGAAGAGCTAGCTTCGCTGCGACAACATACCATATTTGGAAAGAACGGAATAGAAGACTTTACGAAAAGAAATCTCAAAGTTCAGATTGGGTGGTAAGAACGATCAAAACAGAGATTTTCATTGTATTCCAAAGAGAATGTGTTAGAGTGAACATGTCATAGGATGTAAAGATTTTGATAGTCTATTTACTTATCAAAAAAAAAAACTATTATATCTATTAATCTTTATCCTGCTAAAAATTTCTTTATCTATGAATGTAGATTCTACAAACACATTGCCTCGATATTCATGATTTTTAATTTTTAAATATTCATTTGTAATTAATTTTATTTAATTAGTTGTATATTTTGAAGTAATAGAATGTTTTATTTAAAATAATGATTGTGCATTATTTTTTGTAAATAAAATAGGGCAAAATGAGTTTAGATCATCAATTGATGTACATAAGGGGTTATTAATGATTTTTTGAATAAAGTTATTTGACTGGACTTGAAACTTTCATCAATTATGCATGTAGTCAATCGAAATTGATGCATGGAGAAAAAATTAAGTGTCCATGTAATCATCACAAGTATCAAAATATCTCTTTTCGTGATGTAAATACTATAAGATATCATTTGGCTAAATATGACTTTGTGTGCCATATTATTTTGTTTGGATTTATCATGGGGAAAGTACAATGGCTCCGAATATTGACCAAAATGAGGGTACTGAATCATTTGGTTGTGATGAATAAACATCAAACACATACCATAGAATGATCACTGCTAGTTCTGACTTCAGAATGGATTACATGGATGTACCTCCCAATCATGAAGCTTAGAAAGTTTATGAAATACTTAAAGCTACAGATAAATAATTGTTGCCTGGTTGTAAAACAAATTTGCAATTGGCACTTGTGGCTCGACTAATAAGCATTAAGTAAAAAAATTATATGTCTGAGAAATTTTTTGATTAGGTGACAAAATTGATGAAGGAGATTATTTTGGATAATAATTTGATCACTAACAACTTTTACAACACTAAGAAGTTACTAAGAGGAATGGGTCTACCACTGAAAAGAATTGATTGTTGTTTAAATGGATGCATGCTTTATCGGGGCGGTGATAGTGATTTAATTAGCTGTAAGTTTTGTGATCATCCTCAATTTAGGAAGGCACCTCGTATTGTAGATACGCGACAAAAATTAAAGGTTGTCTTAAAGAAGATGTATTATTTTTCATTAATACCTCGATTACGGAGACTATATGCATCAAATCCAATAGAAAATGATATGAGGTGGCATTGTGAGCATGAGGTTGAAGAAGGGGTAATGTGTGATCCATCAGATTCACTTGCTTGGAGCATTTTAATTATATACATAAATATTTTGCAGAAGAAAGTCAAAATGTGAGATTCGGTCTCTACACTGATGGATTTCAGCCATTTGGGAAATCTGGAGAACAGTATTCAACATGGCCAGTGATAGTGACACCTTATAACGTTCCTTCGTGGTTGTGTATGAAGGAGCAATATATGTTTTTGTTAATATTGGTTCCAAGGAAAAAAAATCCAAAAGCCATGCTGGATGTTTTCTTACAGCTTCTTATTGAAGAGTTAAATCATTTGCATGACAAATTCTGATCCATTTAACCTCAAATTTAGTGGTAAACAGTCATGGTTTGATAACTATCGTAAGTTTCTACCTAAGAATCATCCATTTCGAAGAAATATAACTACATTTTGAAAAAATAAACTTGTGATGAAGGTTGCTCTAGTAGTTCGTTCAAGACATGATATTATGACAAAGATTCAGAGTTTGGGTTTGAAAAAGGTAACTGAAAAAGAAGCTACTGGAAGTAATGGATGAATAGATAAATTATTTGGGTAGAGGAAACATAGAATATTTTGGGACTTGCCCTATTAGAAGTCCAATTTAATTCGTCATAACTTAGATGCAATGCATATTGAAAAGTAATATGTTTGACAATGTTATCAACACTGTCCTTAATGTAGATGGAAAAACAAAAGATACTTTAAAATTAAGACAAGAGCTGAATGATTACTATCGACATCCTGAATTTAAACTGAATGAGGAAATAAGAAAATTCACTAAATCTTGATACACACTTGATAAGAAGGCAAGACAGATATTCTGTGAATGTATTACAAATTTGAAATTCCCTGATGGATATGTGTCAAATATGGGTGGATGCGTGGATAAGAAGAATCTTAATTTATCTGGAATGAAAAGTCATGACTGTCATGTTTTTATGCAATGATTAATACCAAATGCATTCTATGAAATACTTCCCCAAAGTGTTTGGAAGGTCCTTATAGAACTTATTTTGTTTTTCAAACAGCTAACTACAACCACAATCAAAATAGATGACATGTTGAGGCAAAAGAATAACATTCCACTTATTATTTGTAAGCTTGAACAAATATTCCCACCGAGTTTTTTTTGACTCAATGGAGATTTTCCAATCCATTTGGCATATGAAGCAAAGATTGCAGGGCCAGTGCAATTTAGGTGGATGTATCCTTTTGAGAGGTAAATACATATAATTTGTTGTGTTATATTATTTCGTACAAAAAGTAATATTGTAATTTAATCTAATTGAAACCTACCATTATGATTGTAGGTATCTTTGTAAGTTAAAATTGAATGTTAGAAACAAGGAAAAAATTGAAGGTTCAATTTGCAATGCTTATTTAGTATAAGAAGCATCATCATTTTGTTCTTATTATTTTGAGGACCATGTCAATACAAAGAATAGAAATGTACCACGAAATGATGAAGATAATGTGATGGTAGAAGATTCTGTGGACAAACTATCTATCTTCAAGCACCCTAGAAGAGTATTTGGAAGAGCAATGAAAAGATGTATGATAGATGAAGAATACAAAGTAACCCGGAGCTATGTTTTACTTAATTGTAAAGAGGTTTCATCATATATTGAGTATGTATACCAAAAATTGTTGCAGGTTTAATTATAATTTAATTTTATCTTTAATATGAATTATTAAAAATTGATATACACCTTTCTCTCTCTTTTATTATTTGTACTATATTTATGGTGAGCAGTTAAAATATAAGCGACAAGTAATTTCCAACAATGATGTTGATTATATGCTAGAAACTAAATTTGCGAATTGGTTAAAAAATTATGTGAGAATTATTAAGTTTTAAATTTTTGAATTATTTAATTTATTAGTATCTTTTATTTATTAATATCATTTTTTTATTTATGTCACATGCAATTGTTTCTTCAAATGGAGATTCAAATATTTTCATTCAGAATCTAAGTAAAGGCTCATTTAGATATGTGACAACCTATCATGGGTATTTTATTAATGGATATAAATTTCACACAATCGGCCACTCTTATTCTAAAATAACAATGAATAGTGGTGTATGCATTAAAGGCTTATGTTATAGTGAAAATGAAATTGATTATTATGGTCAACTCAAAAAAGTTATTGAGTTGGAGTATCCTGGGATCAAAAATAACATAATTATATTATTTAAGAGCGAGTGGTTTGATCCTACATGAAATGTGGGTACAAAGATTCATTCGGATTATAATTTAGTGGATGTTAACCATAATCACACATATAATCAATATGAACCATTTATTATGGTAGTTCAAGCTACTCGAGTATATTAATTGTACATATCTGAGTTTATCTACTGATAAGAGAGATTGGTGGGTGATTTGCAAAATCAAAGCCATTTCAAAATTTGAAGTACCAACACCATAACAAAGAAGTGCAGAATTAGATATGCACCGGCATTCCAAGAAGATGACATAAATAATATTGAGCCTGTAAATGTAGATGAAGATCCAGAAAATTTATGAGACTCAAATGGTGGCATAATAGAAATTGAAGATTATCAATTTCTATCTGAAGATGAGTTCGAACTTCTATCAGAATCAAACAAAATATTAGAAGATCAATTGGAGGACGACAGTGGTGCCAATAATTAAAATGTTATAATATTTTTATAATTTAAACTATCAAAGACTTTTTATATTTTTTTGAAATCTATTTGTGTGTTTTATTCGAAAATGCATACTTATTCATCATATCTCTAATATTTGTTCTATGTTTTATTTTGTACAGAAGATGGTGCCTAACAAACGTGGTCATGGTAGAGGTCGAAAGAAGTACTGAGTGTATGAAATTGGCTCTAAGAGAGTGGCATCTTGTTGTAGTAGTCGTGCTTCTAATTCATCTGCCTCAACAATGATCGATGAGTCGGTAGAATAACAAGCACTGGAAACAAATGAACGTATTATAGTTATGGATACCAAAATGAAAAAAATGATGAGCAAATATCTAATTTGAAGGAAGGATATATGAAATTAAAGAACAAAAGGATGAGCATTATACTAATTTGATTGAAGAAATGCAAAAAAATTAAAGAAATGAACCATGAGATGAAAGAAATTGAGAATGAAATGCAACAGCAATTGTGCTATATGAAGTCACATTTAGCGACATCGGCGAAACAGATAGCATTCCAAGATCCAATTGCAAATTCTCGCAGGAGAGGCTAGCATTCCCTACAAATTATAATGATGATTAAGTATGAAAATTATTTCTGAACTGTTATTTAATTTTTTCTATGTGCAGCAAATAATTATGATATTATTTAGTAGGTTTTAATTTTTGTTATTCTAGTTTTGTTCTTTGCTTTTCCGATTACCTAATTATGATTCTTTGTAGGACATATTATGTGAAAGAAAAGAAAAAATCTTGATTTAAAGCATTCAGACATTATCAAGTTCATTATAATGCTTGGGTCCAATATTTATTGATTTCAACTTTATCAAAAAGAGGGCTAACTTATCTTATCTTTATTATTCTTAAAACAATTTATTTTTGCACTCTCTTTATCTCTAAATATAATTGCTGGACATATTTTAGATTTTTTTTGAAGCTGTATGACAATCAACTTAATTTGTGTTTGTTCATTTCTATAATAATTATTTTTATATATCTGTGAATATGTTTTTGTGTATCCTATTTTTTAAGTAGAGTTTTAGCCTATTATAGGTATATAAAAGCCTATTTTTAGCAGCGACAGTAGTGGCAGCGATGACAGCGATGGTAGTGACGGTAGTGGTGGTAGAGAAAGTGGCAGTGGTAGGGGCAGCGATAGCGGCAGTAGTGGCATTAGCGGCATTGACAGTGGGAGCAATAGCAATGGCAACAAATGCGGTATATACGTACGTATATAGTCAGTATATATGTACATATAATACTATAGTATTTTAAGTACATATATACTGAGTATATAAATGTACTCAGTATATATGTACGCATAATACTATAGTTATATGTAAATATACTACAGTAATATATGTATGAGTGAAATACTTGTATATATGTACATATTTACTACAATAATATATATTTATCAAAACATAGTTTATTTATTTATTTTGATTTGATTGGGTGATTTAAATTTCATATAGATATGGTACGACCATGTTTCCCATACAAATCTTGTATAAGTAAAAAGATATTTAAACAAACATGATGCACCGTGACCTGGACAACTTTTTTGCAACAAAGAGTTGGTGATTGGAGGAGCTGAGGGAGCTAAAGCAACATCAATGCATGAATAGATTATACTTTATACACTGTCGGTAGATACATTGATTAATAAGATGTTATATAACTTTGTTATTTTGTTTGTTTCAGTTATTTAAAAATTTGTATTAGAATAAGTCATCAAATAATTTTTTTTTTGTTTAATTTAAATTTTTATTTATAGTTTCTATTTTTATTTAATTAAATTTAAAAAACTTAATTTATTTAATTAAATTTTTGTTGAAACTGTATGACAATCAACTTTAATTTGTGTTTGTTCTTGTCTATAATAATTATTTTTATATATCTGTGAATAGGTTTGTGTTTCTCTGAATTTTTTGGGTAGAGTTTTAGCCTATTATAGGTATGTAAAACCCTATTATTAGTAGCAGTAGGAGCGGTAGCTGTGACAACAACTATAGTGATGGTAGTGGCAGTAGCAGCGGTAGAAGTGGCAGTGGCGATAGTGGTAGTGATGGCAGCGGCAGTAGCAGTGGTGATAGCAATGGTAGTCATGGCAGCTGAGGTAGTAGTGACAGTGGCTGCAACGGAGGCAGCACCGGCCATAGTGGCAGCATCAGTGTAGCGGCGACATCAGTAGCAGTAGCAGCTATAGTGGTAGTAGTGGCAGTGGTGGCAGCAATAGTAGCGGTGGTAGCGGCGGTAGAACAAGCAGTAGTGGCAACACAGGTAGTAGCCACAGTGGTAGTGGCAGTAGCGACAAAAGCAGCATCGACAACAGGAGCATCACGATGGTAATAAATGTGGCATATACGTACGTATATAGTCAGTATATAAGTACATATAATTCTAAAAGTACTTTATGTACATATATACTTAGTATATATGTACTCGGTATATTTGTATGCATAATACTGTAATTTATATGTACAAATACTATAGTTATATATGTACGAGTGAAATGATAGTATATATGTACATTTTTACGATAGTAATATATATTTATCAAAACATAGTTTTATTTATTTATTTTGATTTGATTTAGTGTTTA
This sequence comes from Sapria himalayana, assembly GCA_029783825.1. NCBI lineage: Eukaryota > Viridiplantae > Streptophyta > Magnoliopsida > Malpighiales > Rafflesiaceae > Sapria > Sapria himalayana. The sequence continues at coordinate 384,141 of JAREIK010002159.1, read as the reverse complement.
AATTTCTTACAAATGTGGTAACGTTTTCTTTCCCATACGAAGCTAGTATAAGTGAAGGAATTTTTCAACAGATATGAAGCACTGTGACTCGGATAGTTTTTTCGCGGTAGAAAATTGGTGATTAGAGGAACAGAGGGAGATAAAGCATTATCAATGCATTGATAGATTATAATTTATGCACAGTCGGTAGATATATTGATTAATAAGATCTAATATAATTTTTGTTATTTTTTTGTTTTAGTTATTTAAAATATTGTATTAGAATAAGTTATTAAATGAATTTTTTTTGTTTAATTTAAAATTTTCATTTATAGTTTCTCTTTATATTAACTTTAATATAAAAATATTAAATTATTTTATTAAATTATAATTTAAGTTGTATGACAATCAACTTTAATTTGTCTTTGTTCATGTCAATAATAACTATTTTTATATATCTGTGAATATGTTTGAGTATCTTTGAATTTTTTGGGTAGAGTTTTAGCCTATTATAGATATGTAAAAACCTATTATTAGCAGCAGTAGCATCAGTAACAAAGGTAGCGGCGATAGTGGTGGTAGCGACGACAATAGTGGGGGTAGCAGCTACTGTAGCAGTGGCGGTGGCAGTGGTGGAAGCGGCAGTGATGGGCGCGGCGGCATTGGAAGTAGTGGCAATGGTAGCAACGACAGTAGCAGGGGCTGCACCGAAAGTAGTGATGGCAGTGGTGGTAGTAGTGGCTCCATCGGAAGTAGCGGCAACACCGGAAGTAGAGGCGGTAGTGGCGGCAGTGGCAGTAGTGGCGGTGGTGGTAGTAGCGGCAGTAGTGGCGAAAATGATAGCTGTGGAAACTTCGGTAAGCAGCAGTAGCACATGCAGCAGGGGCTGCGGTAGCCACTACAGCGGCTAGCACCGATAGCAGCAGTGGTGGTGGCATCGGCGGCGACGACATCGGTGGCATCGGTAGTAACGGTGATAGTAGTAGTGGTATTGGCAGTGGCAGCAACAGTCACAGCAGCAGCGGCAGTGGAAGTAGCAGCAACATCACCAAATGCGATATATACGTATGAATAATGTCAGTATATACTTACATATAGTACTGTAGTATTTTATGTACATATATACTGAGTATATTTGTACTCAATTTATATGTACACATAATACTGTAATTTTTATGTACATATACTATAGTAATATATGTTCGAGTGAAATGCTAGTATATATTTACATATATACTCTAAAATTATATATTTATCAAAACATAATTTTTTTTATTTTAATTTGACTGAGTGGTTTAAATTTCTTATAGATATGATACTGTATTGTTCCTCATATAAAGCTTGTATAAGTGATGAGATTTTCACTAGACATTATCTGCCGTGACTCGGATAGCTTTGTCGCAGTAGAAAAATGATGATCGGAGGAGTTGAGGGAGAGAAAGCAACTTCAATGAATGGATATATTATACTTTATGCAATGTCGATAGATACATTGATGAATAAGATGTAATAAAATTTTGTTATTTTTTTGTTTCAATTATGTAAAATATTGAATTAGAATAAGTTATTAAATGATTTTATTTTTTGTTAATTATAAATTATTTATAGTTTCATTTTTTATTCAATTTGATATAAAAATATAAAATTGTTTAATTAAAAAATTTAAAAATAAATTAAATTCTGAAAATAGTTTTGAAATTAAAATAGCTAGGGAAATAATCCATTACTAAATTAGCAAGGGAAAAATCCCTTGCTAATTTAGCTAGGGAATTTTCCCTAGCTAATATAGTTGGGGAAATCTTAAATTTAGCATTGGATTTTTCCGTCGCTAAATTTATTTAGCTAGGGACTATTTCCATCACTAAAATTTAGCGACTAAAATATAGCTTGGGAATCTTCCATTGTTATTTAGTTTAATGATAGAAAATCTCATTTAACTTGCTAATTTAGCTAGGAAATTTGTCTTTTTTAGCAAGAGATTTTTATGTCGCTAACTTTTTAGCTAGGGACACTTTCCCTTACTAAACTTTAGCAAGGAGCACTTTAGATAGGGAAATGTTCCGTTGGTAATCCATTGCTATATACCGTTTAGCGACGGAAAATGCTCATTTAGCTAGGTAATTGTCCCTAGCTATATGAGATTTTTCTTGTAGTGTAAAAATGCTAGGGCAAGGCTTTCAAGCACTAAAACAATTTTTCTTATGTTTACGAAGAGAATAATCTCAAGTGTTTCAAGTCATACCAGTTTCGAAAAATGTAGTAATTACGCTTGTTAAATGCTTAAATATTCATTATAGTTTAACAGACATTATGAAAATTACTAGAAATTAGTTGTCTTCTTCTCGGATTCATGGCTTCATGGTTTTGGTTGCATTTTTTTGTTCGTCAACATGGCTAATCGAAGCTTCATATTAGGAACTAGTTAGAAGCATAATAATAGACTCATGCATCCATGTCATTGATAATGGCAAAGTAACTGTTAATAGAAAAGTAAGCACATGTGAGTTAAGATTTATCTCTCTCCAAACTCTTTGAGTGTTCTTTCCTATTTCCTGATTCTCATCCTCATCTTCTATTTATATGTATTCTTCATTTTCACACTATACAGTGCTTTAAATCACCATGATCAGCTTAAGGTATATATCATTTTTATGCTATACAGGTCTTCTTCATCCTTATAAATATAATTACAATCATTCTATGTAGTTGGGAGCTAATAGTTCAGAAGATGCATCTAGATAGATTCGTTCTCTGCTGAGTGCTGTATTAAAGGAGTGCCCAAATCTAGCAAAGGATTTTTTGCCCATTTCTTACCTAAAATGGCTCCCCTTAAGGTATCTTACTAACAACATTTCTCTATATTTGTACTATTCTTTGACACGAAGAGTTTCTTCTTTGTCATTGCCCTGTGCTTTTATCCTCCCAGAAATGCGTTTCAAATAGGATTAGCAATAAAAGATATAGACTGTTTTATGTGATTTCATGCAGATGCAATGACATCTAATGTGATTGCATCCTCTCCTTAGAAAAAAATTGGTTGTCAGAAAGGTAATATCTATCCTTTTTCCAACTCCTTAGTATGTTTTAAATGTGGTTGTGAGTTTAATTTATGCCTAGTATTAGGACCAAACATTACAGGACTACGACTTTACAAGGAAGCAAATGATTGGTGCAGTCATGGTGGAGTCACTTTAAGTTCCGAGAACTATGGTTTGTAGCTTGTTTACTTCATCTTTCAAAGTGAGAAAATTTGTTTTCAGTGTTGGGATGATCTTCTTGCTATAATATTTATTGGTGTTGTTGATGGGACTTGTGAAGTCATTTTCCAAACTCTCATGTCTTTGTTTTCTTTGAGATATGAGTAAGGTTCTACTATATAATTTCGCGTCTTCCTAAAATTTTATTAACTTCTTGAAAGAATATTTATTTGTATTCTTCTAGTAGATGGGACTTCTATCTCTACCCTAGGTGGCATGGTGGAGGAGCTTGATGGGCATACTGATTTTATTCACAAGCAGTTGTAGAATTAATGGCTTCCTTTGTTAGATGAACAATTGTTGCTAATGAGTTGTGGAGTTAAAAAAAACAAGCTATATATCTACCAACATAATCTTGCTTGATAGAATCACCATATAATTTATAGAGTTATTTACTTAATATATTTACACTCATAAGTTATAATGATAATAAATAAAAATATTTTTTTATTTATTAATTCAAGTTTTTTACCAAACATTCACTAAATATGTTAATTATCAATTTGGTTTATTTTTACTTCTTTGCTAAGTGGGCTTTTAGTTTGCATTTAATTTGTTATTTTAGCTATAACTCAAGCCATTATGTACTATGTGTATATGTTTATGGGTTTCTTAATCTCAAGTTTAATTTGTATAATGTGTGATTTACATTAGTTAATTAACTAGACCCTCAACTTGTAGGGGTATGAAACCAAGAGATCAATTGATGCGGTGATATTTTCGAAGGGAAGAAGATGGAACTTATGGTATAGTAATGTATAAATGAAATTTGATTTTTATAAAATTTTTAACATTTATTTTGTGAATTTTTTATCTCTATTTTGGTTATCTTGGCAGTTATTATATATCATTCGGTGATTCATCAGAAATGTACTCCACAAAAGGGCTATATTAGAGCATGCCTTAAAAGTAATGTAGGTTACCCTTTTTTGTAACCTTAGCTCTAAATGTTGTTTGTTTAGAGCAATCTCAACCTAAAGTTTTACTTTCACCTTAATTCACAAAAAATGCTAATGAACTATGATATAAAGATGACTGATTCTACATTGGGTGTTAGCTTAAACTAACATTTACGAATCTTTGGGTGGTTGGATTAGAAGGATGATGGATTGCATACTAATAATTCTCTTTTACAACTGTATTGTGTAATTATATAAATACTAATAATGGTTTTCATAATAACTTTGAAGTTAAATTTGTTTATGAAATAATAATATATTAAGATGATTGATCACTTGAGACTTTTTTGTATTACATAGTCTCTTCAAACACAGTCTCTTCAAAGTTATCGGGTAAATTTGTTGAGATATTTATCTTTCTTTGTATATCTTGTTAAAGCGAGAGCCTTGTGTACTTGGGAATGAATGTGATCTCCATATCTATCTTATCTTATCATAATATGTGGAAGCATTTAATATATGAAGGCTAGATAATAAAACAAATTGTACCAGTATCTTATCTTGACAATCTTACCTCAAAAGATTGAAGAGATCAATCATAAAAAATCTTGAATACGAGAATTATTATTCTTCGAATTTGGACAGATTTTTGTTAGCAGATAAAGTTGTGATATCTTATTAGATAGTAAAATATATTTATTTTAACATTTGAATAAGTCATATTAATTAATGACCAAATGGAAGAATATATCCATCCATTATTTAAATTCCACAAGAATTTTAAAATTGGATTTGAAAATATATCAATTATCATTGGTAGTTACTTATAAATTACTATAAACTATTATGAAAGCTCTCATTTATAGAGATTGTCTGATAAATGTGTAAAATAAGTGTTTTAAATCTCTATATCTAAGTATATTGCATGGTAATTCATAATATTTGTAAATCCAAAATGAGATTATTATTTCTTCTTTGTTATAATATCATCAAATCATATCCCCCTCCAATTCTATCCAATCAAACACAACCTAAAGAGTAACTAGGCATGAAGAAGCATTATAAGAGCTTGTACAAGCTACCATTTTTCTAATCTTGCTTTTCCTGTTGTGATAGATTCTATTAATGTATTAGAATGTATCAAACTTAAATGACATGGGACTCATTGAAATTTTAATTTAGAGATTTTGAGAGCTATATCTCCTTCCATCATCAGCATGCTCCATAACTATTTGTATGCTTGAAAGGGTTGTAGGTAGAAAAAATGGCTCATTTCTTTACACTCACACATTGCTTTTTTTACTAAATACTACCATCTTCAACATTGAGAGAGTTGTTTCGGGCAAAGTCTGGGAACAATCATTCTAAATTTGCATTTGGAAATATGCAAAGACATGACTTCTTGCCTGAAACTGAAATTAATGCTATGAAAGTTGAAGATCCATGAAGTGGTGATGATGGTGAGGCAGAAAATTCAACTCTTGGATTCACCAACTTAGTCTCTCTTAATGATGCCACTGATGAGTTCTTTGATGTTACTAATGCCATTGAGTTCTTTGATTTGACCATCTAATTAATGAATGGTTTTATGAAGTGAACTCTGATCTTCATGCTCTTGTACACCAAAAATAAATGTTTTACAACTTTCAAAAAGGTCTTATTAAACCCAATCTCATTTTTCTAATTATGAAGTCTTGTTTTGCAGAATATCAAACAATCAAAGTTATCTGCCAAAACTATTGTCAAGAAGCTCCATGATTTTGATGGTTATACCCATTTTTTCAACTTTTTAATATTTTCCATTATCTTCTATACTTATTGATATATTTATATATATTTGAGATGAGTGATTATAATGTGATTTAACAAGTTTAGAAGTAGTTGATATATTATATATTTATTTTTCACACAAACATAACACACTACATGCATATAAGTGCCCAGTACATTCCACACACGCATCCATTGTGCACACTATCACATGGCACATGCCAAACTGCCATCTGATTTGTGTCACACTACATACACATTGAGACTACTACACACAGGCATGTGGTACATTCCATACTACCACCGACACATGCTGTGTGTCTATCTTTCTGTATATCTATCTATTTATTTTTTTGTCTATTTGACTATCTATATCTATGTATATCTATTTGTCATTAGTCTATTTATCTATTTATTAATTTGTTTATTTAACAATCTATCTATTTTTATATATATCTATATATCTTTCTTTCTATCTCTCTGTTTATCTATATGTCTATAAATTTATCTATCCTTTTATACATTTATCTATTTGTCTATATATATTTCTATCTTTCTATCTATCTACATGGCTATGTATCTATCTATTTATTCGTCTATCTATATGTCTATCTATCTGTCTATCTATCTATCTATCTACCTAATATTCTAATAATATTTTAGTCTATCTATCTATCTATCTTTTTATATGTCTATCAATTTGTTTATCAATCTGTCTATTAATCTATCTATCAATATATGTATCAATCTATATATCAATTTGTATATCAATCTGTCTATCAATTATTTTCATTCTAATATTTTCATTCTATTAATTTGTCTATCTTTCTATCTATCTATCTGTTTGCTTATACGTTTATCTATATGTCTATCTATTTATCTATCTATATGTTTGTCTATAGATTTGTCTAACTATTGGTCTATCTATCTTTATATCTATCTGTCTGTCTATCTATCTATCTATCTATATAACTATATATGTATTTGTGTGTCTATCTATCTGTCTATATGTATGTCTATCAATCTTTCTATTTGGTTATCTATTTAACTATATATCTTTCTATGATTCTAAATATTTGTCTTTCTATCAAATATCTGTCTATCTATTTATTTGATAATCTGTATCTCTATCTTATTGTTTATCTATCTCTCTATCTATTTGTCTATCTATCTGCCTATATGTATATCTATCTAATTGTCTGTCTTTCAATCAATCTATTTGTGTATCTATCTATCTCTTTGTCTATATATTGGTCTATCTCTCTATTTATCTATCTATCTATCTTTCTGTCTATCTATCTATCTATATATATCTATATATCTATCTATCTATCTAAGTATTTGTGTAACGATCTATCTATATATCTGTATATTTATCTGTCTGTCTGTCTGTCTGTTTATCTATCTAACTATCTATTTGTCTATCTATTTATCTATTTATTTGTTTTTATATCTATTTATCTATATGTTTATCTTTCTATCTATCTATCTAATATCTATCTGTCTATTATATCTATATATAAATTTGTCTCTCTCTATCTTTCTATGCATCTATCTAATATTTTGTCGATTTATCTGTCTAATTATCTTTCTATTAATTTGTTTATTTATCTATCTATCTATTTTTCTATCTTACAATCTATCTTTCATTCTACGTATTAATATGTCAATCAATCAATCTATCTATCTATATGTCAATCTAAATGTTTATCTATCTATATTTCAATATGTCAATATATCTATCTATCTAATTTTCTATCTATCAATCTATCTATCTATCTATGTGTCAATCTATGTATATATTTGTCTATCATTCTATCTATCTATCAATTTATCTGTTTATCTATCTATCTTTCTGTTTATTTATTTGTCTATTTATCTATCAATCTATTTATCTATTTTTTTATATATCTATCTATTTATCTATATATCTATCTATTTCATTATCCATCTATCAACCTATCTATCTATATATAAATCAATCAATCAATAAATCAATTAATCTTTCTATCAATCTCTCTATCTATCTATCTATATAGCAATCTATTTTTCTTTTTATCTATATATTTGTCTATTGATTTGTCTATATTTTTTTATATCTATTTGTCTATCTTTTCTTCTAACTTTCTATATGTCTAACTATATATTTTTCTTTCAATCAATCAATTAATCAATCAATATATCTATCTATCTATTTATCTATTTATCTATTTGTCTATTAGTCTTTTTATCTATCTATCTAAATCTATCTATATATTTGTCTATTTTTTGGTCTCTTTTTCTATCTATAAGGCTATCTATCTATCTATATGTATATTTTTTGTCAAACTATCTTTCTATCAATCTTCCTTTCTATCACTCTTTCAATATATTTATCAATCAATCTATAAATCTATCAAACAACCAAGTAATCTGCCTGTCTATCAATTAATCTATCTAAATGTCTATCTAACTATTTATCTATATGTTTATTGATATGTTTATCTATCTATTTATCTATTTGTCTATGTGCCTAATAATCAATCAATCTATCTATCTATTTATATATCTATCTATCTATCTGTCTATTTATCTATCTTTATGTCTAACTATCTATTTCTCTATCTATATATCTATATGTCGGTCTATATGTCTGTCTATCTGTCTATATATATTTCTATGTGCCTATCAGTCAGTCTATCTGTCAGTATATCTAACAATCAATAAATCTATCTATATATATGACTATTTATCTGTCTATCTATCTTTCTATTTTTCTATTGTCTATATATCTTTTTATGTATCTATTTGTATATATGTCTATCTATCTATCTATTTATCTTTCTGTCAATCTTTCTATGTATCTATCTGTCTATCTATTTGTCTATCTAGCTTTCTATCTATGTGTCTATCTACCTATCGATTTATCAGTCTATTAGTCTATCGATTTTTTATCTATCTATCTTTGTTTCTTTCTATCCATCTATCTGAAAAACTATATGTCAATCTATCTATCTGTCTATATATCTATCTATATTTATGTCTATCTATTTGTCAATCAATCTATCAATCTTTCTATTTATCTAATAAATAATCTAACAATCTATCTATCAATCTATCAATAAATCAATCAATCTATCTATCTATGTGTCAATCTATTTATCTATCTATCTGTCTGTCTATATGTCAAAATGTCTATCATTATATCTGTCTATCTTTCTATCTATCTATTTATTTATCTGTGCGTCTATTTGTATGTCTATATTTCTGCCAATCTTTCTATCTTTCTTTCTATTTATCTGTATGTCTATCTATCTATTTATCAATCTTTCTTTTTGTCTATCAATTAGTCTATCAACATATCTTTCAATTTAACTATCTTTCAATCTCTCTAATATTTATCTACCACCATATCTATCAATTTAGATGCTTATCAATCTATCTATCAATTTGTTTATCTATATGTATATCTATATTTTGATCTATTGATCTGCCTGTCTATTTGTATGTCTATTTGATATTCTATCTATCTATATGCTTATCTATCTATCTATCTATATATCTATGTATCTATCTATTAATCTATCTATCTATCTATCTATCTATCTATTTATCTTTCATTCTTTTTTCAATCTATCTTTCAGTTTGTTTATTAATCTATCTATCAATTTGTCTATCTATATTTCTATCTAAATGTCTATTTTTTTGTCTATCTAACTGTGTATCTTTCTATCTATCTGTCTTTTGTCTTTTTGTCTGTCTCTTTTGGTATATCTATCTGTTTATCTATCTATTTGTATAATTTTCTATCTATCTATCTATATGTTTATGTGTTTGTCTATCTATCTTTCTATCTACCTATCTATCAATCTGTCTATTTAATTAAATATCTATTTGTCTATCTATTTGTTTATCTATCTATCTATCTATATGTCTCTCTATCTGTCTGACTATCTATTGTAAATCTATTTTTCTATTTGTTATCTCTATTTATCTATATATCTATCTATCAATATATCTATGTATCTATCTATCTGTATGTCTATGTTTCTATCTATCTGTCTATTTGTCTATCTATCTATTTATCTATCTATCTTTTTGCATTTCTATCTGTCTGTCTCCCAGTTTGTTTGTCTACCTTTCTATTTGTATATCTATATGTCTATTTTTCAATCTATATATCTATCAATATGTCAATCTATCTGTTTATCAATATTTCTATCAATCTACCTACCATTCTATCTATAAATCTATCTATGAAAATATGTATCAATCTTTCTATCAGTCAATATATCAATATTTCTAACTATTTGTATATCTATATATCTATTATTCTATTTGTCTCTTGATCTTTCTATAAATATTTATATTTATCTATTTATATATCTATCTATTTGTATATCTATCTATCTATTGATCTTCTATCTATATGTCTATATATATGTATATCTCTCTATCTATCTGTTTGTCTATTGATATGACTAACTAACTATCTATCTATCTATATTTTAATCTATCTATCAATCTCCCTATAAATCTATCTATCAATTTGTCTATCAATTTATCTTTCAATCAATCAATCTATCTGTCTATCATTTAATCTATCTATCTATTTATCCATCTATCTGTCTATCTATCTATATATCTATCTATCTATCTATATGTTTGTTTATCTATGTATCTGTCTATGTTTCTATTGATCTATCTTTCTTTCTATGTATTTATATATCTATCTGTCTATCTGTCTGTCTGTCTATTTGTAAGGCTATCTATCTATCTACTTGTCTATCTATTTGTTTGTATATATCTGTGTCTATCTTTCTATCTGTCTATCTATCTATCTATCTATCTGTCTGTCTATCCTTTTGTCTATTTATCTATCTATCTATATCCATATCTATTTATCTATCTATCTGTCATCTATCTATCTATCTATGTTTCTATCCGTCCGACTATCTATCTATCAATCTATTTATCTATTTGTATGTCTATATGTCTATCTATATGTGTATTTGTCTATCTATCAATCTATTTGTATATATTTTGAATGTCTATCAATCAATTTATCAATCTATGTATTTGTGAGTCTATTGGTGTGTCTATCGATGTGTATATATTTCTATCTATCTGTCAATAAGTCTATCTATCTATCTATCTCTCTATCAATTATATAGCTATCTATTTGTTTGTAAATCATTCTGCCTATCTATCTATTTATCTACCTATCCATATGTATGTCAATCAATCTATCTGTCTAAATATCTATTTATCTAAATCTATCTATCTTTTTATCTTTCTATATATTAGTCTATCTATCTATATCTCTATCTTCTCTATATATTTGTCTATTTATCGTTATAATAATTTTTAAATATATCCATCTAATAATATAACTATATATTTATCTATCAATCTATCTACGTGTCTATCTATCTATATATGTATAAATCTATCTTTATATCTATCTATCCTTCTATTTTACTTTCTATCTCTCTCTCTCTTAATCTTTCTATCTATTATATATCTGTCTATCTACTTGTCTATTTATCTCAAAATCTATCTATCTATCTATCTATATTTCTAACTAAGTGTCTAACTATCTTTATATATTATCTTTCAATCTATATTCTATCTATCTATCTGTCTGTATGTCTATATTTCTATTTAGCTATCAATCTATCTATCTATCTACGTATCTATGGGTCTATCTATCTATCTATATATCTTTCTATCTATCTATCTATTTATCTATTTGTGTATCTATCTAACTAACTATCTATATATCTATATGTGTATCTAACTCTCTATATATCTGCCTTTCGATCAGTCTATCTAGTTATTTATCAATTTGTCTATCAATATATGTATCTATTTATTATTTGATTATCTATCTATCTCTCTATCTATCTATATATTTATCTATCAATCAATTTGTCTATCTATTTATATATTTAAATATCTAGCTATCTTTCTATATATATATATATATCTATCTATCTATCGATCTATCTATCTGTATATGTATCTGTCTATCTATCTGTCTATATATCTATCTAACTCCCTATCTATTATTTATATATATATCTTTCTATTTATTTATTGATCTATCTACCTATCTTACTATCTCTCTATCTCAATTAATCTATCTATTTGTCTATATATCTATCTACTTGTCTATCTATCTGTTAATCTATATGTTAATCTATATGTCTATCAATCTTTTAATTTACGTATATATATGTCTATCTATCTGTTTGTCTAAAACATAAAAATCTATCTATTTATCTATATATTTATATATCTATCTATCTAACAAATTATCAATTTATAAATTAGTCAATCTATCTATCTATCTATCTATTTGTAAATAAATTTTTTTTCAATCTATATATCAATCAATCTATTAATTTTTGTATCTTTCAATCTATCTATCTATCTATCGATCTATCTATCTATTTATCATTCTATCTATTAATATGTCTATCTATATGTCTATATATCTATCTATCTATTTGTCTATCTATCTATCTATCAATCTTTTTATCAATCTATCAATCAAACTATCTATATATCTATCATTTTGTCTATATGTTTATCTGTGTCTGTTTATTTGTTTGCATGTCTATTTATTTGTCTGTCTATTTGTCTATATATCTATCTATTTCTTTATTTTTTTGTCTATCACTCTATCTACCAACATATCTAATTGTCTGCCATTCTGACAACATTTTTGCTTTTCTATCTATCTATCTAGCTGTTTATCTGTTTATCTATCGATTTGCCTATAACTTTCTCTATATATGTGCATGTCTATCTGTCTATCTATCTATATATCTATCTATCTTTTTATCTTGTATCTCTCTCTGTTTATCTATCTATCTATCTATTTGTATGTCTATATATATATATATCTATCTATCTTTTTATCTATCTATCTATTTATCTATTTGTCTATCCTTTGTGTATCAATCTAACAATCTACTTGTCTATATATTTATCAATATATTTATCTATCTATATATCTTTTTATCTATTTGACTATCTATCTATCTCTCTATCTATCTGATAATCTGTCGATCTATATGTCTATCTATTTGGCATTCTATTTATCTATCAATCTATTTATCTGTAAATCAATCAATCAATCAATTCGATCTATCTATCAATATGTCTATCAATATATCTATCAATCTGTCTATCAATCTCTTTATCAATCTTTCTATCAATCTTTCTATCAATCTATCTATCTTTCTGTCTATCAATCTATCCATCAATTTGTCTATATAGGTGTCTATATATTTGTCTATCTATCTATCTATGTGTATATCTATCAATTAATCTATCTATCTGTCTATCTATCTATATATCTACTTGTCTGTCTATTTATTTGTCTATCTATCTATATATCTATTTGTCTGTCTATCTATATATTTTTATATATACATGTCTAACTATATATCTATCTATTTATCTTTTTCTTAATATAATCTATATATATATATATATCTATCTACATGTCTATCTACCTAATATATCTATCTATTTATCTATATGTCTATCTATATTTCTAATTATGTGTCTATCTATCTAACTATCTATGTATCTATCTATTTATCTATATTTCTGTATATCTATTTGTCTATCTATTTGACTATCTATCTGACTATATATCTATCTTTCAAACATCCTATCAATATATCTGTCAATCTATCTATCTATATATATCTCTCTCTATCTTTCTTTTTATCTGTGTCTATCTATCTATCTATATATCTATCTATTTATCTAACTCTCTATTTTTCAAACTATTTATTAATCTATCTATTTAAGCGTCAATCAATCAATCAATCAATCTACCCTTCTTTCTTTCTTTCAATATTTCTATCTATTTGTCTATCAATCTATCTAAAAATTTTTTGATCTATCTTTTTATCTATTTCTCTATCTATAAATTTCTTTATATTTATATTTAACTATCAATCAATCAATCTATTTCTTTATTAATTCTTCTATTAATCTATCAATTAGTCTATCAATCTGTCTATCAATATGTCTATCTATTTGTCTATTAAACTATCTATCAATCATTCTATCTATCTATCTCTCTATTTATATATTTGTCTATCTATCTATTTATTTGTTTGTCTATCCATCATTCTATCCATTAATCTATATGTCTATCTATTTGTTTTTATATCTTTCTATGTATCTATATGTGTATCAATCTAAATATCTATCTGTATGTCTATCTATTTTACTATCTATGTAACTATTTATTTATGTTTCTATCTGTTTGTCTATGTATCAATCTATCTATCTATTTTTATATCTATCTATCTATCTATCTATTTGTCTTTTTATCTGTTTATCTATCTATCAAGCTATTTGTCTATCTATTTGTCTATTTATTTGTCTATCAATTGATCGTTCTATCTATCTATCTATATATTTGTCTTTCTATATGTCTGTTTATCTATCTATCCTTCTTTCTTTCAATCTTTCTGTCTATATTTTTTTATCTATCTTTCTATCTATTTATCTAATTGTCTATCTATATATTTGTCTATATATGTGTCTATTTATATTTGACTATTTGTCTATCAATCTATCTATTTATCTACCTATCTATTTATTTATCTCTCTATCTACCTAGATGTCTATCTAGCTGTCTATATATCTGTCTATCTATCTATATGTCTGTCTGTTTTTCTATCTATCTATTTATCTGCCTATCTTTCTACCTATCTATCTATTTGTTTATCTAGCTATATATTTATATTATCATACTATCTATCTATCTATCTTTTGTCTATCTATCTAACAAATATATCTACATGTCTATCTATCTATCTATCTATTTGTCTATTTATCTATCCATATATCAATCTATCAATATAATTGTCTATCTATCTATCTATCTAATTGCATCTACCTTTTTATCTTAATGTCTATTTATCTATTTATTTGTTTTTCTATCTATTTATCTAATAATATTTTTTTCTATCTATCTAACAAATGATTTATCTATCAATCAGTCTATCTATCTATCTACATATCTATCTCACTATCTACTTGTCTATAAATTATGTCTATCAATG
>JAREIK010002159.1:297668-366159 GCA_029783825.1 Sapria himalayana | reverse complement strand
TTGTCTATCTATCTGTTTAACTTTCTATCTATCTGTATCTCTAGGTATCAATAAATCTATATATATGTCTATCAATCTATTTATCAATCTAATTATCAATATGTATAAATCTATATATCAATCTAACTATCTATCTATCTATTTGTCTTTTTACCTTCTGTATATCTACTCTCTATCTATCTACTATATATATGTCTATTTATACATCTATCTATGCATCTATCTACCCATTTATCTATCCATCTATCTATCTCTCTATCTAACTATCTATGGATCAAACTATCTATATGATTGTCTATCTATCAATCATACAAACTTTCTATATCTATCAATTTGTAAATCTACCAATCTATCTAACTATTTGTTAATCAATCTATCTATTTGTATATCTATCTATCTACTTACCTATCTATATATCTACATTTTATATATCATTCTATTAGTCTATTTATATTTATCTATCTATCTATTTGTTCTTTGATTTGTCTATCAATTTATCTATCTAACTATCTATAACTATTTATGCCTATAGCTTGATCTATCAATATATCTCTATATTTATCAATATATATATTTTTTTATATATTTGTATATTATCTATTTATCTATCTATTTATCTATCTCTCCTTATATATCTATTTATCTCTCGGTTTATGTGCCTTTCTATTTGTATATCTATTTTTCAATCTATCTGTCTATCTATCTATATATATGTCTATATGTATGTCTGTCTATCTATATGCCTATATATTTGTTTATATTTGTTTATATAATATATATATATCAATCTCTTTATCTATCTATCTATATTTTTATCCATCTATCTATTTATCTTTCTATCTATCTATTTACTATCAATCTCTCTATCTATTATCGATATATCTATCTATTAGTCTATCTATATCTAATTATATTACTAGTGATCAATCTATCTATTTGTATGTATATCTATTAGTCTATCTATATTTCTATTTTTCTGCCTATCAATTAATGTATCTATATGTCTATTTATCTATCCATCGATTGATCTATCAGCTATCTATCTATCTGTCTATCTATTTATCTATTTGTTTATCTATCTATATTTGTGTATCTATCTGTTGATCTATCTATCTATTTATCAATCAATCTATATACCTCTGCATTCTATTTAACTATCTATCTAACTATTGATCTTTTTATCTGTCTTTCTATCAGACTTTTTATATATTATCAAATCTATCTATATATATTTTTCTATATATCTATCTCTCTATCAATCAATTTATTTACTGCTATAAATATGTATATTTATCTGGCTATTAATATGTCTATCACTCTCTCTATTAATCAGATTTTCAATGTGTTTAACAATCTCTTTATTAATCAATTAGCCTATCTGTATATCTATCTGTCTATCTATTTGTCTATTTATCTATCTATTTGTCAATCTGTCTATATATCTATCTATCTATTAATCGATTTCTTAATCTATCTATTAATCTGGATATCTTTTCTGTTTATCTATCTAACTACCTATCTATCTTTTGTCATCTAATCTATTTAACAAACTATCTATATATTTGTCTATCTATCTATCTATTTCACTATCTATATATCTATTGATTTGTCAATATATAGGTATGTCTTTCTAATTGTCTATTTGTCTATCTATTTATTTGTCTATATATCTATCTATCTATTCATCTGTCTATCTATCTACCTATCTATCTATATGTTTATCTATCTATCAGCTTGTCTATTTGTCTACTATATGTCTATCTATATGTCGTTCTATATGTCTGTCTTATTGTCAATATATTTGTCTGTCTATCAATCTATCTATCAATATGTTTATCTATCTTTATATATATATTTTCTATCTATTTTTCTATATATCTTTCTTCTGTCTATCTGTCTATCAATATGTCTATCCATCAATCTTTTTTTTAAAGGCTTTTATCTTTTATTAAAGAATACATATCCCTCACTTGTAGGCGGAAGAAAACCTGTACAACATCAGAAAACTTAAAAGACATACTATTTACAGAGCAATACCCTAGTCAATAATTCAGAGAAGTTATCATTTTCTTAGTATTGGCTGAAGCAGTAACCGCTCTCTGTATGATTCTTCCCCATTATATAACCGTGAACTGCAGGAAATCTCATGGCATATTCGTCTCAGCAGCAGGAGATCTCATGTCAGCAACAGTGAGCTCTCTACATGTGCTTTGGCAGCAACAGGCTTTGGCCGCAACAGACAGTAATAGGCTTTGGCCGCAACAGACAGCAACATGCTTTGGCCGCAACAGACAGCAACAGGCTTTGGCCGCAACAGACAGCAATAGTTTTCCATGATATGTACTTAGTGGAAGCTCTTTATTTGATATTGTCATGGAGGCTCTTTAGTCGCAGCAACAATAATGGATTAGTGCTGGCCTTGTGATCAGACTTCTATCCCTCCTTTTCCCCGTGCGTCTGGCTCTAATCTTCCCATGATTCCAGCCGTCTACCTTCCTCGTGTATTCACTGTCAATCCTATAACAAAACCAAAGAGAAAACAAAAAAAAACAACGACCGTGCCTACCAGAACTTGACACCCTACTACCCTTATTCTTGAATAAATTTATACAACATACGGCAAGCTTCACAGAATTAACGAAATCTCCCCTTTAACATTCTGCAAGGAAAAGACAGAATACATATTGACCTGCAAGGAGAATCAAAATACATCCTTTCTAAAAAGGTTATCGAATTCTGGCCGAAATGCAGAATTAGCACATTTTAAGTATGCAGAAATTCTAAATTACATACATATTATTTTGACAACCTTACCGTTTAGCTATCCACCATTCTGCCAAAATGCAGAATTAATATATCCTACAATGGAATCTCCTACAATTATATCCATTTTGGCTCAATATCCATTCATTCCATTCCATTTAATTGAGAGACAGAAATTCCTCTGCAAAGAATTCCCGCACTAATCCAGCAAATAGATGAGACTATGTCATATCTTCTTGGTATGTTTATTTGTTCTAATATAAGGAAAAACCCATTTTATCTAAACATACTATTCCCTTTAGTTTATTTGGCATGAAATTATCATTGTAATCTATATCTCCTCTGGTAGTGCCTATTTTAGATAGACTGTTCGCTAGATTATTAGCTTCTCTATATATATGTATTATTGAGGCCTTCAGTTCGTCCAAAAGACTAAGAATAACTTCTAGATCCTCTTCATACCTCCATAATATTTTCTTATTGATTACTGTATCAACTAGTAATTTTGAGTCTACCTGAACTTCAATGTTTTTAAAGTTTAGCTGCTTACATATCTCTAACCCTGATTTTAATGCTCTAATTTCAGATTCTAAAGCCGAGGATGCCCTACTAGATCTGGTGAATGCTCTCTGTACTGTCCCTATATGATCTCTTTATTATCTCGCCTCCTCCTGCTTATTCCAGTGTCCCTGTTAAAGCTCCCATCCAGTATTAAGTGAGAGTTTGCCAACTGGCGGAGCATTCCACTGTATACATTTAACCCATTGCTTTTTTAACACTTTGTATGTGAGATCCCATTCTTTCTCAAGCTTCTTTTGTTGATTCAATTCCTGTATTACTATCGGATTTATTATTGATATAATGCATATCTCCTTTCTAATATCTTTAATAATTTGTGTTAAATTTATCCTTATATTTTCAAATTTACTTTTATTTCTAGATTTCCAAATGCACCAAATAATTAGATGCGGCAGTTTCTGATTAAGCCATTTCCTGGTGGGGCTTTTTATGTTTACTTTTTCCCATTTTTTAACTTTATCTATTAATCTATCATCTATTTTACATATTCTTTTTTCCCCATCCATCTCTCTCCATATTTCTGCTGCAATGGGTCCATTATAAAGCAAATGATCAGTTGTTTCAACCGCTTGTGAACAGTATTCGCATCTTGAAGCCATGTTTATCTCATTCTTTTGTACATTACTATCTACTGGTATAGCGTTCATTAATGCCTTCCATGTGAAGGAGCGCATTTTTTGCGGGATATTTTCTTGTCATACCCATTTAAATAGAGTCTGAACCGATTTTTTCTTTCTGACCAAATCTTTTGCCGACTTGAGGGAAAAGTATCCTTGTGGTGTTATGTCCATTTCCAACCACTCTTCTTTAGTATAGAGTGTGAGTCTACTATCTCTTTTTGTTTTTCCATTGACTTCCAACTGTTCGAAACTTTCTTAGAAGTCTTATTTTTATTATCTAAATATTTTACCCGCATATATTTAGCCCATAGATTATCACTTTCTTTAAGTCTCCACCAGCTTTTGCAGTCCCAGGCAGCTGTCAGAGTCTTGGAGGCTCATTAGACCTAATCCTGCTTCCTCTTTCGGATAACAAATACTTTTCCAGTCCTTCTAGTGTAGTTTATTTCTGCCTTGTTTTTTACCCCATAGAAGTTTGCCATTTCTGATTCAAGTTTTTTTATAAATTTTTAGGGGGATGTATCACTGATAATATGTGTGTGAGTGTGCTTTGTAATACATGTGAAAGCAGCATAATCCTCCCCCCAAATCCAGGAGCTCTTCATTCCATCCTGCTATTTTCTTTCTTAGTTTGTCTTGAAGGTAAGTTAGATATTCTTCCTTCAACCTCCCCTCGTATATCGGACAACCTAGATACATTAATGCCCCTTTAATTTCCACAAAATCTGTAATATTCTTAATTTTATCTACTAACTTTAGTTTTGCATTTTTTGCAAGCATAAACTGACATTTACTTTTATTAACCATTTGGCCTGTCTCTTTTTCAAATATTTGAAGAAGTTCCATAAGATTCATTAAAGACTTTCTGCTAGCATTAGTAAATATTATAAAGTCATCTACGTAAGCTAAACAACCAATTCTGGGTGTATTCCTTGGTTGTCTGAATGGCATTATTTTACCTTCGGATATTTTCTTATTCAAGTTTAGTATTAATAGTTCTATATAGATATCAAAAAGAAGGGGGGATAACGGATCCCCTTGTCTCAAACTTTTATTTGGTTTAAATTCCTCACTTAACTTACCATTTACCAGGACTCTTACCCAAGTGCTTGAAATACATCTATAAATTAAATCTATGGTCAGCTCAGAGAAGCCGAATCTTCTTAACACAAAGCAAAGGGTATCCCATTCCACTCTATCGAAGGCTTTCGATAGATCTAGTTTGACCACTAAATTTTTTCCTCTAGATTTACCACCTATTTCTTTCATCATTTCTGATGCAAGTTTTATATTTTCAATCATTAATCTATTTTTAACAAAGCTCGTTTGTTCCTGATATATTATTGTAGGTAAAATTAAGCTTAACCTATTTTGTAATATTTTGGCCAATATTTTATGCATAGCATTACATAAACTTATTGGTCTATAATCCTCACATTTCTGTGGTGATTCTTTTTTTTGGAATTAGTACTATATAAGATTTTGCCCATGATTTTGGGATTTCCGCACCTACAAAAAAAACTTGCAATTGCAGGGACTAGCTCAGTTTTAATCATATTCCAGTTTACCTAATAAAAATAATTATTCCAACCATCTGGTCCTGCAGCACTATCTTTATCCAGACTAAATACAGCTTCCTTGACTTCTGGTTCTTCTGGGATCAATTCCATTAATTGGTTTTGATCTTCCGTAATGGTCGCCCTAATCTCTTGCATTAGAGAATTATCTGTCCTACATGACTGACTACATAATTGATCTTCAAAGAAATTTTTAAAGAGAGCACCTATTTCCTTTTCATCTTCTACCCATTTTCCTTCTTTATTTATTAGACCTTTAATTTTATATTTTTGAGATTTTATTTTAGACATATTATAAAAAAATTTAGTATTGCGATCACCATCTTTTAACCATTTTATTTTTGCTCGTTGTTTCCAATAAATTTCTTCCATGTGTAATTTCAATCTCAGTTCTCATTTAGCCTTACTAAATTCTATCCGAGTTTCATTGTTATTCGTGGAGTCAAAATCTTCCTCCAGCTTGGCTACTTTTTCTTCTAATTTTTTTAGCTACTGGTTTAATTTTCCAAAAACCTCTTTATTCCATGTTTTTAAACATGCTTATAGCCTCAGAAGTTTAATTAATAGAACTTGCATCGGTTTACCCTCTGCTGGTTCTTTCCAAGACTCTCTGACAAGTCCTGCATAGCTCGCATGCTTTACCCACATATATTGAAATTTAAAATTAGATGTATTACCCTGGTTACTTTGAATCATGATAAGTAGGGGGCTATGGTCGGAGCAAGTTCTATTTAGGTGTCTGAGCCCCGTAATCCCTTGTGAGGTAACCCACTTTGTGTTACACATTATCTTTATCCAGTCGAGCCCAGATAACTCCTCTTTTTTCCAATTGTTGCACCAGGTATATCTCGAACCAGTGAAATCAATTTCCATTAGATTAGTAATGGCTATTGTGTCATTAAATTGTTTCATGGCTACCTTATCCGGTGGTTTGTCACCCTTCTTTTCTTGAGGGCTTCTAATTATGTTAAAGTTGCCTCCTATAATCCAAGGTAAATTTCTACTTGCTATAACTTTCATTTCTTCCCATAAAACCAACCTAGATTGTTTGTCATTTTTTGCATAAACTGCTGAGATTATTTGGTTTGTGCTCTTATCTAATTTGAAATGTACTATTTGTTCTGTATCTTTTATTATTTCAATTTTTAAATTACTGTGCCATAAAATCCAAAGTTTACTATTTAGATTAGCATGTGCCTTATTAAATCCTAAAATTTCTCTATATTTATTTAGTTGATCTTGCAGAACCATTGGTTCTGCAATAATCAGTAGTGATATTTTATGTTATTTAATTAAAAGTCTTAATCTATTTATCGTGGGGCTATGAGCTACCCCCATAACATTCCAATATAGGCATCTATCCATTAAAAATTAATTTAGCTTGAGCTCGAGTTGTGCGCTTAGATTCATAAGAGCTGTTAGCATATTTTTTTTGTGTTTCTTACTGCTTTAGGAGTATGAGGAATTTCATACCTAATCTCCTTATATTTCACATGTTTTCCAAGCACCATGGCCATTTGCTTTAGGGCCTCCATGGATTGGGTTCTTGAAAGATTCCCCCAATCTTCATTATAAATATATAAATCACCCTTTGCTTTGACCTCAGGCTCTTCTTGAGATACTTCACCCTTATGACTTGAAGGGCAACTGAAGATTACCGAATCTTCTTCAGGAAAATCCAGAAGATCCTCATCTATCCACGCATAATCAGCAAGTCTTTCTTTCAATACAATTCTTGTTTTAGATATTTTTTTATATTTTCTCTTGTGTTTTACCTCCTCCCATCCTTTTTTTAAGATAACCTCATTTTCTATCTCCAAGTTAGGCTCTTTCAAGGTTCCTTCTTCTTGGGTAATATTTGGATAATCTGGTGGGATGCTTGAAATTAAACCATTGTCCAGATCTCCTTTCGGCTGGACATTTTGTTTGGGAAATGAAGCCTCCTCTTTCCTTACCCATTGCAACCCCTTCCTACCTCCTCCCTCATGCTGCTGCCCGTTATTATTCTCTTCTTTCCCTACCTTGCACGATAAATTTTCATGCCCGAGCCTCTTACACTTTGTACAATATGGAGGAAGACTTTCGGGGATGACAGTTTGCCAAAACCCCTCGGCCTGTTCTCCTTCACCACTACCTATCCATACTTTATCAGGCGGTTTCGTTAAGAGGTTTAGCTCGACACATACCCATGTTTTATTCGGCCTTGACATGGTTCTTGTGGCTTCATCTCGTAACATGGGCTTACCCAAACATGATGAAATTGCATAGAGAGATGTTTCAGAGAAAAGATGAAGTGGCAGAAAAGGCAATGTAAACCATACCGGGCTATAGGCGGCTCTTCAAGAGGAGTGAACTCCTTTGTCCACTTCAGTATACACATAGGGAAGCCATCAACTTGCCATAATCCGTGCTTCCATAGACGATATTGATCTTCCAGTAGAGAGCATTAGAGCACGACATGATTGGCATCGAAATCAGCAAATTTCACCTTCCCCTTGAGCTTTAAATTGTCGATGAATTTCTGAACTCCAATCAGACGAGGCCTACCGTGAGAGAACTTACCAACAAGCGTGTATTCGAAAGGTTCTAAGAGCCTTCGAGATTCCTCAGCAGAGAAGATGATGGTCGGGAGCCCGTTTTTGTTCCCTTGAATTCTTGAAATCGGCACGGTTCCCTTTACCATCGAGGCAAAAGACTTATTATTTAATAATAAGTCAGATTTTTCCATACTCACCTTGAGTTGGGCTTGGTTTGAACAGAAGTGGAGTGTTCTTCCTTCTTAGTTGCACAGTCTAGCAGTTACACATAAACTATACACTATCGAACAATAAATCACGAAACAATTTGCTCAATAAATCACTCAACTGATCGCATAACAGATTACTCCAGATAATCGCAAGAAAGAAAACACAGGAAAATCGCGAGAGGATTTTTGCAAGAGAACCAAGGCTTCCGGCTTCTAATTAAGCTTAATATTTCTTACAGATGTTGTTATTCCTGTTCGCCCGTATAGCGTCATGCCCATAACAGTTTTCCTTTTATATATATTCGTAATATCACGAAAGAACCAAGGAGCTCTTCGTTGCATAAAACTAACAGTTACACATAATAACACTTTGCAAATATAACATCCAACAGCAATTCACGAAGCAATTGACACGATAGTTCACCCAACAATCCACATTAACAGATTATTCAGGATATTCGCAAGATAAAAACGTTAGAGAAAATGCGAGAGAACTTAAATCAAACAGCAATTCACGAAGCAATTCACATAACAGTTTATTTAAAATAAATCGCGAGAGAGAAAATCTAGAGAAAACCACAGAAGAGTTTTCGCCGAGTTTTCGCCGAGTTTTCGCCGAGCGCAAGGGTTTTCGCCGAGAGCAGTTTCGCGTCAAGATCCCCAATTTGTCTATCTATCAATCAATCTATCTAATTATCTATCTATCGGTCTATCTCTATGTCTATCTATCTATTTATCAATCTATCTTTTTGTCTAAATATATATATATTTATCTATCTATCCATCAATTTATTGTTCTATCTATCTATCTTTGCATCAATCTATCACAATATTTATCTATCTATCTATCCATCTAACTATCCATCTTTTAATCAATCAATCAATCAATCTGTCTGTCTATATATATTTTTAACTATCTAGTTTCTATCTATTTTTTTATCTGTCTGTATATTTGTCTCTCTCTCTATCTTTCTATCTATCTTTCTACCTATGTATGTTTCTATCAGTTTATTTTATTGTCTATCTATCGGTCTATCTATCTATCTATTTGTCTATATATATATATATATCTGTCTGTATATCTATCTAACTATCTATTTGACTTTATATATATCTATCTACCCACCTATCTATCTATCAGTATATATATATATATATATATATATCTCTCTCTCTCTCTCTATCTGTCTATCTATTTATTTATCTATCTGCCTACCTTTGTATCTATCTATCTATCTATCTGCCTACCTTTGTATCTATCTATCTATCTATCTATCTATTTATCTATCTATTTGTATGACTATTAGTCTATATATCTATCTTTCTATCTATCTTTCTATCTATCTTTCTATCTATCTATATATCTATCTATCCAAGTAACTATTTATATTTCTATCTATCTATCTATTTATCTATATATCTATCTAATTTTCTATATATTTGTCTATATATTTATCTATCTAAAAAATTTGTCTGTCTGTCTATATATCTTTCTATTTACTTGTCTATCTATTATTCTATCTATTTATCTTTCTATCTACCTATTTATCTTTCTATCTATCTATTTGTATATCTATCTTTCTATATATTTATTTGTCTACATATCTATCTATGTATCAATTTATAAATCTATCTTTTTATCTATCTATCATTTAGTCTTTCCTGTCTATCTGTCTATCTATTTATGTATATATATATATCTATCTATCTTTCTAATAATCAATCTTTTTATATTTTTATCTATCTATATAACTATCTAACAATCTATCTATATTTCTATGTCTCTATATCTATCTACATATCTATCTTTATATATTTACTATTTATCTTTGTTTTTATCTATCTATATGTATATATATATATATCTAAATTTTGTCTATATATATATATATAAATATATAAATATATATATATATATCTATCTATCTTTCTATTTATCTATCTCTCTTTCTATCTATCCATTTATCTATCAGTCTATCTATAAGTATATTTAACCATCTATCTATTCATATATCTATTTGTTTATTTATCCATCTATACATCCATCTATCTATTCATCTATCTATCCATTTATATATACATCTATATATACATCTATCTAACTATCCATCTATCTATCCATCTTTTTATTTATTTATCTATCTATCAATACATCTATCTATCAATCTATCCATCCTTCTATTCACCTATATATCTATATATTCATCCGTCTATCTATCTATTTATCTATCTATCTATCTATCTGTCTGTCTGTCTATGTATACATCTATCTATCCATTTATCTTTTTATCAATTTTCTATCTATCTATCTATCCTTTTATCTATCTATAAATTAATTCATATATCTATATGTCTATCTATACATCTATCTGACATCTATCTATATGACTATCTATCAATCTATCTAAACATCTTTCTATCACTCTTTTTATCCATCTATCATTTAGTCTATATATCCATTTATCTATCTGTCTATCTATATGCCTATCTATATGCCTTTATATCTGTGTTTATAATTGTCTATATATTTATATGTATATCTATCTATCTATCATTCTTTTTATCAGAATTTCTATTTGTTTATCTATCTATCTGTCTATATGCGTGTCTCTCTGTCTATCTATCTATCTGTCTATCTATTTATTTATTTGTTTAACTATTTATATATAATTTTTGTTTATCTATCTATCTATCTACCTATCTATCTATCATTCTATAATTTTTGTATGTTTACCTATCTTTCTATCTATTTGTCTGTATATTTATCTATATGTCTATCTATCTTTCTATCTATATATCTATCTATATGTTTGTCTATATTTCTATCTATATGTCTGTCAATCAATCTATCACTTTCTCTATTTATCTGTCCGTCTTTCAATCAATCTATCTATCTATTTGACTGTATATATATCTATCTATCTATTTGTAATTATATTAGTATTTATCTATGCTTGTCTATTTTCTATCTTTCTATCTATTTATTTGTCAAACTAATCGTCTATCTATCTATCTATCTATCAGACTATCTATATGTTTGGTTATTTATCTATACATGTACATGTCTATCTATCTAACTATCTAGCTGTCTGTATATCTATATATTTATCTATTAATCTACATGTCGACCTATCTTTCTATCTATCTATCTGTCAATCTATATATTTATCTATCTATCTATATATCTATCGATCTATCTATCTATCTATCTATTTGTTTAATTATTTATCTTTCTATGTGTCTATTTAAATTAAAGTCTATCGATCTAACTAACTATCTATCTTTTTGTCTATCAATCTATCTATCTTTCTATCTATCTTTGTGTCTATTTATCTGTCTATCTATATGTTTATCTATCTTTCTAACTAACTATTTATCGAGTATTTGTCAATATGTTTATTTATTTGTCTATCTATCTGTGTAATTTATATTCTATATATGTATCAAATCATCTATATATCTGTATGTCTATCTATCTATCAATATGTCTATTTATTTGTCTTTATATCGATCAATGTATATATCTATCTGTCTAGTAATCTATAGTTTTATGTATCTATCTACTTATATCTCTTACTATCTAACTATCTATTTGTATACTTAATTTTCTATCTATATGTATATCTATCTTTCTAATTATATATCTATCTAATTATCTATCTATCTGTATATTTGTTGAACTATATACATCTATCTATCCATCTATCTATCCATCTATCTACCTGGCTATCTATCCAACATTCTATTCATCTATCTATATGTCTATCTATCTATCTATCAGTCTCTCTATCCATCATATATCAATCTATCTATCAGTATTTTTCTCTATGTTTCTATTTGTTTGCTTATTTGTCTATCTATTTGTTTGTTTATCTATCTATTAATCTATCTATCTATATGTCTATCAATCTTTATATTTATCTGCTTATCTGTATCTATCTATCTGTCTATATATCTATCTGTCTATCTTACTAACTATTTCTCTATATGACTATTTATCTATAGTCAATATATCTAACTATCTATATATCTATATATCTATATATCTATCTATATATCTAGCAATCTATCTATCTATATATCTTTATTTCTTTCTTTCTTTCTATCTATCTTTCAATCAATCAATCAATCAATCTGTCTATATATTTGTATATTATTCTATTTGTATATGTGTTTGTATATCTTTCTATACATCTATATGTCTATCTTTATGTATATCTATTTGTCTATTTTTTTGTCTATTTATCTCTCTAATTATCAATCTATTAGTCTATCTAACTATCTATCAATCTAACTGTGTGTCTATTTATGTGTCTATCTAATTGTCTATAAATATATCTATATGTCTATCTATATGTTAATCTAACTATTAGTATATCTATATGTCTATATTTTTGTATATCTTTTGTCGATTTATTTGTGTATTTATCTTTCTAATTGTTGATCTATTAGTCTATCTAACTATCTAACTATATATCAATCTAACTGTGTATCTATTTATGTGCCTATCTATTTGTATATCTATTTGTCTGTCTATCTATATATCAATCTCTCCATTTATATATCTATCTTTATATATATATATATATATTTATGTATTTATTTATTTATTTATTTATTTATATATATATTTAATTATCATTTGATATATCTATCTTTTTATCAATCTCTTTATATATCTTCCTATCTTTCTTTATATCTATATGTGTATCTATCTATCTGTCTGTCTATCTATCTATCTGTCCATCTATATGTCTATCTATATATATCTATAGGTTTATATATCTATTTGTCAATCTATCTGTCTAGCTATCTATATTTATATCTGTATATCTATTTATGTATATATTTGTATATATATCTCTATATCAATTTGTTTAATCTAACTATCTATATGTCTATTTTTTTATTTATCAAGGTGACTATCGATATAATTATCCATATGTCTTTAGATCAATCTATCTATCTATTTGTCAATCTATCTATCTATCTATTTATCTATCTATTTTTATGTATATCTTTCTAATTATCTATCTAATTATTTGTCAATCTTTTTGTCTATATATCTATCTACCTCTCTCCCTTTCTCTATTTGTCTATCTATCTATTTTTCTATCTATCTATCTATCTATATGTTGATCTATCATTCAATCTATTAATCTACTTATATTTCTATCTATCTATCTATCTATGTCTTTCACTTTGTCTACCTATTTGTCTATCTATTTGTCTATTTATTAATATATATTTCAGTCTATCTATCTATTTATCTATGTATATATCTGTCTGTCTATCTTTCTATCTCTTTCTCTATCTATTTTTCTATTAATCTGTCTATCTATCTATCTATCTAACTAACTATCTATCTATATATCTATTTATCTATTTATCTATTTATCTATTTGTATGTCTATATATCTTTCAATATATCGATATATTTGTCTATCTATATATCTATCTATCTATCTATATATCTATCTATTTATCTATATGACTATCTATTTGTCTATCTATATGTCTATATATATATATATATATATATATATATATATATATATATATATATATATATATATATATTAATCTATATGTATATCTCTCTCTCTATCTATATATCTATCTATTTGTATATCTATATATCTATATGTCTATCTATCTTATCTATCTGTCTATCTATCTATCTATCTATATATTTATTTATCTATATGTATGTCTATTATATTTAATCTATCTATATATTTGTCTATCTATATGTTAATCTATTTATCTATCTAATTATCTATCTATCTACCTATCTATTTATCTGACTATCTATCTGTCTATCTATATGTCTATCTAACTATCGATCTATATATTTATTTATCTATATATCTATCTATCTATATATCTATATATCTATATATTTATCTATATGTTTTTCTATTTATCTATCTATATGTCTATCTATCTGTCTATTTATTTATCTATCTATTTGTATATTTATCTGTCTATTTTTTGTCTATATGTCTATCAATTTGTCTGTCTTTATGTCTGTCTATCTATCTATATATTTATATATTTTTCTATCTATCTATCTATCTATCTATTCTTTTATCTATCTGGTTTGTCTATCTATCTATCTATCTATTTGTCTATCTCTCTATCTATTTTTCAAATTTTCTATCTATCTGTCTATATTTCTATATGTCTATCTTTGTGTCAATCTATTCATGGATATGTTTGTTTATCTATCTATCTATATGTCTATTTATTTGTCTATATATCTATATATCTTTTTGTTTGTCTATCTTTTAGTCTATCTATATGCTTATCTATCTTTCTTTCTATTTGTCTATCTATCTATATGTTTGTCTATCTATCTGTTTGCCTATCTATCTATCTTTTGGTTTCTCTTTCTGCCTATCTATCTGTCTATCTTTCTATCTATATGTTGATCTATCGGTTTATCTATGTATCTTTCTATCAATCTTTTTGTTTGTCTATCTGTCTATATATCTATACTCATCTTTCTGTCAATCTATCTATCTATCTATCTATCACTACTAAAAAATATGATAATACCAACTAAAATGACAACCAAAATTTTTGGTCGGTAATTACCTACCTAAAACTGACAAGTTAGGGACCAAAAAAGTGTATCAAAAAAAAATTATCTACCGACCAAATTTGTGACCAAAGACCGATCATAATTACCAAGCAAATATTTTGTGTCAGAAATAAGTCTACAGAGTGGTTATCGAACATATTATTGACTATTTAACAACCTATTACTATATTTGCTCGGTATCATGTTTTTACAAATTATTATTATCTTCCTACTTACCAACTATTTATGACCAAATATATAGGTTGGTATTTACGGACCAAATCACGACTAATTTAGAGATCCAAAGAGGCGTATCAGAGAAAAATTCTTTTGACCAAATTCATAACCAACTATCAACAAAATATATTTGGTCAGGATTATGGTCTGTAAATTAGGGGGAAATAGCAAAAAATATTCCAGAAAGATTACCAACAATTTAATGACGTAAAATATATAACCATTAAAAATGGTCAGTACAATGGTCATCCAATATATTTATAAGGTCATAATTATTAACTAAATTACCGGCAGAATATTTAGGTAGGTAATTACTAACCTTTTCATGAGTGAATACCCACCATAACTCTCGACCAAATGGTATTGGTCCGAAATTGGTTTGTAAATTAGGATAGAAATAGCTAATAGAAATTGTTGACTAATTATCGACCATTTAACGACCAAAAACATATTAACATTAAACTTGGTCGGTCAAGTGGACTTCCAGATCCTTATAGATTTTTTATCACCGATCATTTACCGATCATAATTTTGGTCAATTATATTATTGTTTTAATTTTTTGATTTGAAAATTATTTGTAAGTCATTTAACCCTAAATCATCGAAACTCCATCGTTTTTCTGAATCAGAGCTGACTATAAGCACGAAAACACAAAAATTTCAATATTACTTCTAAATCCAGGTAAGTTTTTCTTTGTTCTTCTCCTTCAAATTGCTTATACACATCTTCGTCTCTCTAATTTATATATAGATATTCTGAATTTCATTTTTCAGTAAATTTGGGTATTAGGTTTTTTTTCTCCTCTTAATTTCTTAATTTTTGCTTCGATTTTTTAAACCTAACATTATTTCGACTCGACACAATTAATTAAACTATAATTTTCCATTTTTTAAAATTTGTTCATCCACGATTTATATTTTTAGGTTTTTAGTGATTTTGATTTTAATTACACTATGTTTGCATCCGAATAATTTTAATGCTAATGGTTTATATTTATATAATCATATGCCATTATGTATAAATGTCTATACTTTAATAAATATTATGATTTATGTTAAATCAAACTTTTAATTAATGTTAATCTTAAATGTCTATAACAGTATATATAAACTTTTATACATTTATATAATCAAATGATATTATGTATAAATGTCTAGTCTTAAATATATTTAAATGGATTATATTATAAAAACACATTGATATGTTTATATAAACATATAATGTTTATAAACATCTATACAAAATTTACATTAAACTATCCATTTATATATTTTCTTATATAACAATTATGTAATATTAAATTATAATACAATTATGTAAATATTTATATTACATATTTTTTTAACTTAATATAGAATATTTATAATGTTTATATAAATGTGCTATATATACTATATAATATTTATAAAAGTGCTACATTTAAATATAATAATATTTAAGTAACATTTATAAAAATATTTTATTCACAAATATTATATAGATACACATGTTTAATTATATAATCATATGTCATTTTATATAAATGTATTTATAACTATATTTATAATAAAGTTAACAACTTTTATAACTATATTTATAACTTTATATAACTAAATTTTAACTATATAATAATATATAACTATATGTATAATTCTATATAACTATATTTCAAAAAAATATATACTATATGTATACTAATATATAACTATATATAATTATATTTTACTAAATTTATACCTTTATAAATGTTAAATATAATTATATCCTGAAATACATATATATTTATAATTATGAGTATAACTATATTAAAATATTTATATAAATATGTAACACTCTATATAATTAAATATAACTATATTTGTAACTATATATACATATATATATTCATATAATTAAATTAAAATATTTGTTTATAATGTTGTATATATTTATGAATAACTACTTATCATTACTCGTATAAATATATTTTTATATAACTATTTGTTTAATTATATACAACTATCTATATTATATGTAAAATAATTTATAACTATAAATAATTGTATCTTACTATCTGTATAATTTAAAAGTTTTATGCATAAAATATTTAAATATTAAATTTAAATCTTATTTTAATAAATATTTGTATATTGTAGTATATAAAAAAGTTTTTTACTATATCTATATCTATACATAACTATATGTATAAATATATAAAATTAAATGAACAAATATATAAACCTACATGTATAAATATATGTTTAACTATATGTGTAACTATATGTATAATCAAGAGTAACAATATTTATAATTAAATGTATAACAATATATAAGATTTTGTTTAACTATATGTGTATAATTATATATAAATATTTGTATAACTAAATAAATGTCTATATAATTATATATAACTATATTTGTATCTGTATATACATTTACGTATAAATATAATTAAAGCAAAATATTTTTTTATAACGTTGTTTATATTTATATATAACCACTGATAACTACTTATACTAATATATCAATATATAACTATATGTTTTATTATATATAACTATTTATTACTATATATATTATATCTAAAATAATATATAACTATAAATAATTGTATCTTACTATGTGTATAACTTTAAAAGTTTTATGCATAATTATATTTTAATATTAAATTTACATCTTATATTAAATATATATTTGTATATAGTAGTATATAAAAAAGTATTTTACTATATCTAAACCTATACATAACTATATGTATAAATATAAAAATTAAATTAATAAATATATAAACCTACATGTATAAATATATGTTTAAATATATGTGTAACTATATGTATAATTACATGTCACAATATTTTTAATTAAATGTATAACTACATACAAGATTATGTTAAACTATATGAGCATAACTATATATAAATATTTTTATAACTAAATAAATGTTTATATAATTATATATAACTATATTTTTAACTATATATACATTTATATATTAATATAATTAAATAAAAATATTTTTTTATAACGTTGTTTATATTTATGTATAACCATTGATAATTACATGTACTAATATATCTATATATAACTATTTATAACTATATATTTATATGTAAAATAATATATAACTATAAATAATTGTATCTTACTATGTGTATAACTTTAAAAATTTTATGCATACTTATATTTTAATATTAAATTTACATCTTATATTTAATATATATTTGTATATAGTAGTATATAAAAAATTATTTTACTATATTTATACCTATACATAACTATATGTATAAATATATAAAATTAATATAACAAATATATAAACCTACATGTATAAATATATATTTAACCATATGTGTAAGTATATGTATAATCAAATGTAATAATATTTATAATTACATGTATAACAACATACAACATTATTTTAAACTATATGTGTATTACTATATATAAATATTTGTATATCTAAATAAATGTCTATATAATTATATATAACTATAATTAGAGGCAATTGTTTTGTTAAATAAAATGATTTTTTTAACTAGTATGGAAGACGATCGTGAATGGATGTACAAGGGTTGAATAGTGAATGGAATGTTCTCTAATGAATGGGGGGATAAAGTTGATGAATATGTTGAGTTTGCTCTGAGGCATCCTGAGTGTGTGAATGGTGGTACAGAAATAAGGTAGCCTTGTACTTTAGTTAAATGTCAGAATAAAAAGTTTTAAAATGTTGAGACTATGAAGATGCATTTGTATAGAAATGGTTTTGTTGCAGATTACTATGTTTGGATATACCATGGTGAGAAGCAAGTCCACCATAGGTGTTTGAGTTCAGTATGGGTGTCAGTAAGTGAAATTGATCAGATTCTCACGAATAATATTAATCAACCCGAATGAGGACCCCAATGCCGAGGCAAGGAATTTCTATGTCATGATTCGAGCAGGAGACAAACATGTATATGAGGGAAATTCTAAGCATACTCAAAGTCATTAGGATGTTTAAAAAAAGTGCAAACATAGGTGTTTGTAGGCATGGCTTGATGATATATATATATATATATTCATTCAAGAATTATTGCCAAAAGATAATCTAATGCCAATGTATTTCTATAGCATGAAGAAGTTAGTTAGAGGCTTGGAATTACTCGTACAGGTCATTCATTGCTGTGTGAACAATTGTATGATATACTGGGGTGATGACAATGACCTTAACAATTGTAAAATATGTGGGCATGCTCGGTACAAGCAAACGGTTATGGGTTCTAGAAATAGAATGTATATACATAATTTGTAGGTAGCGTATAACAAGATGCACTATTTTCCATTAACACCAAGGTTTCAGAGATCGTATGCATCAAACACTACAGCTAATGAAATGAGGTGGCATTCAAAGTATCATATGGAGAATGGTAAGAAGTGTCACCCTTCTGATGCCCCTGCTTAGAAATATTTTGATGAATATTTTCCTGATTTTTTTTATGAAGTACGAAATATTAGGCTAGGTTTATTTGCTGATTGTTTTTAGCCATTTAGTCAATCTGGACAATAATATTCTTTGTGGCCTATGGTGGCGACCCCGTATAATTTGCCTCCAAACTTATGTATGAAGGATGAATTTATGTTTTTGACAGTGTTAATGCCGGAGCCTACGAATCCAAAGGAGAAGATAGATCTTTTCTTGCACAATTGATTGGGGAGTTAAAGAGTCTTTGGGTTGTTGATATTCAAACTTATGATATTTCCAAATGAGAAAATTTTCAGATGCACTCTGCCCTCATGTGGACCATAAATGACTTTCCAGCATATTTTATGATGTCTGGGTGGAGTATAACTTGTATGTTGGCTTGTCTGCATTGTATGGAAGATTCTAATACTTTGGATTAATTAAGAGCGAAAAATAGTCATGGTTCGACAACCATAAGAAGTTTTTTCCCATAAATTATCTGTATCGACGTAACACCAAAGACAACATTAAGAATAGAAAGATTACTAAAAAATTTGTGGGGGTTAGATCTGGGGTTGATATTCTACAGGAATTGAATAACAGAGGGTTTAGGAAGGTGATAGAAGCTGATGCTGGGGTTGTAAATGCAGCTATATCTAAGATTTGTGGGTGGAATAAGAGAAGTATTTTTTAGGATTTGCCCTACTCATATAAACACTTGCTCAGGCATATTCTTTATACTATACATATTTTCAATATGTATAATATAATGTTGTCACAATTAATACCTTGATGAGGAGTTGAAGAATCTGGGGTTGCTCAGGCATATTCTTTACATTATACATATTTTCAATATGTATAATGTGTTTGACAATATTTTTAATATAGTGTTTAACATTCCAGAGAAAATTAAGAACACTTACAAGTCAAGAGATGAGTTGAATAAATATTTGTCACCATCCTCAATTTGCAAAAAATCTTGTCACAATTAATACCTTGATGTGCCATTTTTTATGAATAAATCACGGAAGAAAGTAGTGTTGGAATGAGCAAAAAAACTTAGATTTCCAGATGGGTATGCTTCTAATCTGGGGAAATGTGTGGACGCGAACAAACTTAAGATGTTTGGCATGAAAAGTCATGATTAGCACGTATTTATACTAAGGTTGTTAACAATTGCTCTTCGAGAATTTTTACCTAATAGAATATGGGAGCCGAAAAGTGAGATTTCATAATTCTTCAAGCAACTAACTTCTTCTTCATTGACTGATGAGGAGTTGAAGAATCTGGATGAACAAATTCTAGTTATCTTATGCAATCCTGAGAAAATAATTCCCAATAGTTTGTTTGACTCAATGAAACATCTTCCAGAGCACTTACCGTACGAAGCTAGGATTGTTGGCCTTATCTGTTATCATTGGTTATATCCTCTAGAAATGTAATATTAATTCACTAAACTAATTCTTTTCCTATCTATATATTTATATATGCACAAAAATGACTTGTAAATTTCAATATCTTTTTGTAGATACTTAAAAAAATAAGGTATGCAATAATGAATAATGCTCGAGTTCAGGGTTCTATATCAATAGGTTTTATTATAGATGAGGCTGCAAAATTTGCATCAATCTATTTCAAAGAAGGAGATCCAACTCTTCCACTTAAGGAAAATCGAAATAAGGTTTATCTTTATGATAAAGTGGATAATGATATGTTTGAAATTTTTAAGCCTCCATGTAAAGAAATTGATGCTGAAGGGAAAAGGTATTTATCAAACTATGAATATACTACAGCTCATTTATAAGTCCTAATGAATTGTCTAGAGGTTTAACCATTCATTTAATAAGTATTTCCTAATATTCAAATGATATCTATTATGTATTATAATTTACCATTTCCTATCAATGTATCAATAATTTTTAATTTCTTTTTTTTAATGATTTTGTTACAGAAAAACATAAATAGTTTCCAAACATGAATGAAGAAGCAATCAATGTCGTGACGGAGAAAAAAAAAATTCATTTTTTGAAAAATACATATGTTTACTTACAATGAAAATCACCAAATAATTGTAGGGTTCTTATAAAAATTTATAATTATAATCCAAATAATCTACTTAATTTTGATTACAGGTTCATAAGGGTGCAAATAAAATGTCCAATCATTATTTTCGAAGTATACCACGAGGTCCCCTAAGAGAGGTTAAAGCTTACAATGGTTACCGTGTGAATAGTTTTAAATTTTACAATAGATCGTATGGTAGCTACTGTGCAACAGACAATACAAAAGTATGCATTAAAGGATCCATATACAATGAAACTAAATATGACAATTACTGGGCATTGGTCGAAGTGATCGAGTTAGAATTTGAAGCTTTCCAAGTTAAAAAACTATGTTATTCAAATGTGAATGATTCGATCAACACCACATATTAGTAGTGTTGTACATCCTTGATATTAACTTGTTAATGTGCTTGATAAAAAATGATTCAACAAGTATGAACCTTTTGTATTGGTAGTACAAGCATCACAAGTTTATTATTGTGAATATCCAGGTCGGACCAGTACTAGAAAGGATTGGAAAACTATGTGCAAGATAAAAGTAAGGGCTCAAATTGAATCCCCACATCACCAATAACTAATTTCATAGAACCAGCTTTTCAAAATGATGACAATTATGTTATAATCAAAGCTATGGTGGGGGATGAAGACATCCTTTTAGTCGCATCTTCTGAGATGGATACAAGTGGGGAAGTATATGTTGTTAAAAATTTAATTGATTATGAGGAAGAAACGAGTGATAAAGAAGAGTTTGAAAATGGTATTCATTTGAAGAAGAAGATGACCCAGATTTGGATTATTATGATGAGAATGAGTAGGCAATAAGTTTTATGTTATTTTAATTGGTATTCAATTTGTTTATTTTCATTGCCTTATGTGTTTTTATTGGTATGGAACGTGGATGAGGTTGAGGTCACACGTTGCAAGGTCGTATGAGTTATGGTATAGGCAGCACGGCCTCAAGTATTCCCAAAATAGGTAGAGGGTCATGGGTGGATGAGACACCAGATTAAACAGAGATAGTTGTGAACGTAATGCATCATGTGAATGATCTACATAATGGTCATTAGATTTTGATGAATGATCAAGAGACATGGGAGGGAGAGGAGGGAGAGGATGGAGATGTTTGAAAGTATTCCTAGAGCACCCTATAGACGAGACTTTCCCAATTGTTCATTTTGATCCGATAATTGATAATTCGTACGATATAAAACTCAACAAATGATTTATCAATTTATTAATTTATTTCTTACTTGCTAAAAAATTTTTGTTACAGGATGAAGTTAGAGCCATCTGGTTCTATTTATAGAGTTCTGAAAATAATTTTCAACAAGTCCTTTAAAACTAATGGACATAATTGGAAGTCACTCACACATAGAGACCAATTGATGATTTGGAGAGAATTTAACGTAAATATTACTTCCTAAAAATTTTTACATCTTTTATTTATTCATTTGTTCACAGATTAAAAATTATATATTTATAAATGCAAAAAGTTTATAGGTGGACACAGCCAAAGGAGTCGGTCAAATGTGTGTTCTATTAACATCCTGCCAATCGGTATAAAGATACCATGTATGAAATCAAAGATAAATGGCTAAAGAAAAAAGAAAATAATTCGAGTGTCCCGGATCATGTTTTCAAGGAGGGGCATAGCAGATGGGAAGATTTGCATTATAGGAAGAGGTGTGATAAATAGAGTGGCAATCCTCATTCAGAGCACACTCGGGAGGGTAGTGGCCTGTCTACACACACTTGTGGATCTCACTTTATGCGTGAGCATGAACGAGCATTAGTATTATTTCTAATTTATTTTTTTTAGGTTTATTACATTGTGAATTGTTTTCAATTATGCCAAAATTTCATTTCTCATAAAGAATTTTTTTTCAATATAATTAACATATGTATTGTGTGTAATTATAGACATGCAAGGAGGGTAAGAAGCCCAGTGCTCCTCACTTATTCAGACATACACACACACACACACAAAGGCTCATGATGATCAGACTTTTATTAATCAGTCATCTCATGCAGCACATGTAAGTTTAAATAAAAAAATTAATTTTTTTTAGTTTAAATATAAATTGAAATACTTTTCGTACATTTTTATTAGGTGAGAAATGAAAAATTCTTAGCTACTATGATTCAAGCATATTCCTAGTTTACTTCAGGTTCATGTGAAAGTGCAGCAGGTAGTTCTCATTCACTAGCTCCACCAGTTGATGCGAATCAGATTTGGTATGCGGCTTTTGATGGAAAAAAGAAGATGTCCGTCTATTGTATCGGTTCGTCGAGATTATCATTCTACTCGTATAGATGACCAGACTATGAAGCTGAATTTTCAGGACCAATTTCAAATTTAGTCTCGAAGATGGAGGAATTTACGGATGAGATGCGAAATTTGATACAGTTTCAGTTGGCGGATACTGAGCGACGCATGATCGACTATGAGGATGATAAGGATGAGTTGCATATGCATTTTGAGTGGCTTACAAAAAGGTTTCAAGAGGGAGGACTATAGTTCAACCCTGATTATCTCCCTCGGATTGTTCAGCATAATGATCCAGCTACAGCTTCTACTCCATCACCTACTACAGCACCTACACAACCATATCATGACTAGCAACAGTAAACCGCTCTACTCTAGTACCCGACATCTCACCATATGGACCAGAAACATCGCAACATAATGATTATGAAACTAGGTTCGATGATTGAGAGTATTACACACATTTTTTTCAATTACTTAATCTTTTATTTTGGATTTTAATTTTTTATTTTATCTTGATGTTTTTAATATATAAATGCAGTATACATAGTTGTTTGCTTGAGTTATTAGGATTTTTTTTTTGTTTTATCTTTAAATGTTTCTGTAGGAACTGGATCATAACTAGAAGCAAAATGGTTTTTTTTGTGTTTTTTTTAGATTTCGTACCAGCTATAGAATTACTACTAAAAAA
Source organism: Sapria himalayana (assembly GCA_029783825.1). Lineage (NCBI taxonomy): Eukaryota > Viridiplantae > Streptophyta > Magnoliopsida > Malpighiales > Rafflesiaceae > Sapria > Sapria himalayana. Next base: position 341,631 of record JAREIK010002159.1, on the reverse strand, counting down.
ATGGTTGGTAATTACCGACCGAATTGCAACCAAACCAACCAAAATTTTTAATTATCGATGGTCAGTAAAAGGTCACTAAATAGTCGGTAATCCTTTTGGAGAACAATTACCGAGCAATAATTTTAAAAGATTTTGGTCGATTTTTTATCGCGATTTTTAGGCTTTTATCGACTGTTTTATGACCATTTAGTGACCAAGTTATTTTGGTCAGAAAGTGGTTGGGTTTAGTTGGAAATTATTTTTCGGTAAATGGTCTTTAAATGCTGGGTAATTAACAACCATTTAGAGACCATTTACTAAGATAATTCTTTTGGTCAGAAAATGGTCGGAATGTAGTCAATAATTGTTTGTTGGTGATTGGTTTGTAAATGGTTGTTAATTACCTACAATTTGAGAGCATGTACTGACATTATTTATTCGGTCGGTAAATTATTGGAATTTAGTCGGTAAATTATTATCGGTAGATGATCAGTAAATGGTCGGTAATTTATTGACATATAGTTTTTTCGTAGGTAAAAAATTTAGCGACGAGCAAAATTATGACATTTTTTTGGTCGGTAAATGGTCACTAATTGGTTTACCGACCAGAAAACACCGAATTACAGACCAAATATTTGGTCGGTAATACAGTGATTTTTAGTAGTGTATCTATCAGTATAGGTTTCTGTCTATCTTACTATATGTTTTTTTATCTATCTTACTATCTAATACTATTTTTATATATATGTCAATTTATCTATCTATTTATATATCTATCTATTTTTCTATCTATATGTCTATCTATCTTTCTATCTATCTTTCTATCAATTTATCTATTTATATATCTATTTATCAATCTATCTATCTATCTGTCTATCATTCTGTATATCAATCTTTCTATAAAGTTGTCTATCAATCTATATATCAATATATCTATCTATCTATTAATATATCTGCCTATCATTCAATCTGTCTATATGTTTGTCTATATATCTATCTATCTATGTATTTGTCTATTTATCTATCTATCTATCTATTTGTCTAATTATTTGTTTATCTATTTATTTATCCATCTTTCTATATGTCTTTATATCTATTTGTCTATTTGTTTATCTATCTATCTATCTTTCTTTCTTTCTTTCTATCCATTTATCTATTTGTCTATCTCTCTATATATTTGTATGTTTATCTGTGTGTCTATTTGTTTATCTATCATTCTATCTATATGTATATATATCTATCTTTCTATGTACATGCCTATCTATCTATCTATTTATCTATCTATCTATCTATCTAACTATCTATCTGTCTATATCCATGTGTCTGTCTGTCTATCTACCTATTTATTTATCTATCTATTTATTTGTCTGTCATTCTATTTATCTATCTATCTATAAATATGTCTATCTAAATATTTATCTATCTATATGTCTATCTATCTATATTATTGCCTATTTGTCTGTCTGTCAGGCATTCAATCTATTTATGTATCAATCTGTCTATTTGTCTTATCTATATGTATATCTACCTATTTGTCTATTTATTTGTGTATATATCTATCTAAATATTTATCCAACAATCTATCTATCTATCTAACTGTATGTCTATCTATCTATCTATCTATGTTTCTTTTTGTCTATATATATGTCTATCTATATGGATTCCTATCTTTCTATTTATTTGTCTATCGATCTATATATCTATCTATCTGTCTATCTATCTATATACTTATCTATTTCTATATTTATCTATCTATCTACTTGTCTGTCTATCTATCTATCTATATATCTGTCTATTTATATTTATCTATCTAACAATATGTCTATCTATCTCACTACAAAAAAAATATTTGTTTTGCTATGAAAATTAGCTAGGAAAATTTTCCCTAGCTAATCTGTGAGGGATTAGCTAGTTAATAGCAGGAGATGTCATATTTTACAGTGTAATACAAATTTGTGATGGACTAGATATAGAAATTTTTGATTGAAAAATGTCTTAGCCTAATATTATCGTAGATTTTTGCGCAAATAATGATGTCATTTTTAGCAACAAATTTAGTGATTGATTTTCTCTAGCTAATTAGAATGAGACAAAATCCATCGATAAAAAATTATCTAAAAATTATTTTTATGATTTTTTATTAATTGTAAGCTATTAATTCTTAAAAGAAATTTTCACAAAATATATGCATTTAGCTATGGAATTTTCCATATCTATTTGGGCTCTGGATTATCTCCAACACTAATCTATACTGATTTATTTATTTAATTTTTTATATATTATTTATTTTAATATTTGAAGTAATTTTGAAAATTAAAAGTTTTTCATGGTCTATGGATGATGGATCCTTTAAAGACACCTTCTCCTCATATAATTATTAAAATATAATATTATAAATAAATAATTTCAATAATATATAAATACGAATAAAAATTAATAATAGTAAAGACTAAAATAACAATTTTAATGATTATAAAAATTTTAAAAATATATAAACAAAACATTTTTTTAAAATGTTTACTAATGAAATTAAAATATTTAATTTAAAAAATATTAAATAATTAATTCTATAGGTATAACATTTTTTAAGAAATTTTAATAAATAATCAACATACATAAAAATTTCTTCTAGTAACAAGCTAAAATAATTAATTGTATCATTAGATAAAAAATATTTACAAAAATATCTGAATTAACGAATAAACAAGTAATTATTTATATTATTTAAAGTACAAAGAAATATTTTTATGATTATATGAAACTTTAAAGAATACTATAAATATTTAAATTGTATGATTAAAAAATTAATATTTAAATTGTACAAAGAATACTATTAATGATTATACGAAATAAATTAATATTTAAAGATAAATACATAGATATTTTAATTTGATCAACAAAAAATTGTATGATTAAAAAAAAATCTCCATGTTGTTATTAAAAGAATACTTTAAGGATTCTTTTAGGGTTTAAAAAGAGTTATTTTAAATATTACTAATTATATTTTTTGTTCTAAAAAAAATTAAAATTTCCCCTAAGTTTAATTGAATTCAAGTTTTATTTTTTGCCCCAATGAAATTTTAATTGATAAGAATTAAACAATTGAGTAATATTTTTTTATTAACTTTTAATATTTCATTTTTATTAAAATAATGAATATAACTTTTTTTATTGATCTTCTCACTTTAAGTAATTTTTTGAATTTTATAAATTATAATTTATATCAAATAAAATGAAATTTTGTCTTTAATATTATTTCATATTATATTCATAAAAAATAATATAAATTCTTAAAATTTTAACACCATTATATATATATATATATATATATATATATATATAATACTTTTTTATAATATCATATTATTATCTTTTTATTTATGAAATAATATTATAAATTTATCCACAAACTATAAATAATATGAAATGTTAAAATTTTTGTATAGTTATGCATTTATATATTTTATTTATGGTTATATTAAATAATATGTTAATGAAATAAAATGAAAATTTAATTACCAATTATTTGTTTTCATGGATATTAGTAATATTTTTTTTCTTCATTTTTATAGTCATTAATAAATTTTTTATTTCTGAAATTAGTTTCGTTAAGTAAAAAATTTCATTAAATATTAGCCTTAAATTTTTTTATTTATGAAATAATACCATTTATCGTTAAATAAAATCGTTTTTAATTTTTAAAATTTTAATTAATAAATTTTCACAATTTTATTTTACTTTTACATTTTTGTCACTTTTTTTCTTTATATTTACATCCATTTTTATCATTTTAGTTTTCTTAAAATATAACACTACTAAGAAAATATTGATTTAGCTAGGAAATTTTAGGTAGGGATCTATCCCTAGGCTAAATTGTGGGGGGATTAGCTAGGGAATAGCAAAGATTTTATGATTTTTCTCTGAAAAAAAAAATAGCAACGGATTAGCGACAGAAAATTTCTTGTAAACTTCCGTTCAAGAAAAGCGAGGAATTTAGCTACGAATTTAGACAGATTAGCAACGAAAAATTTTCGTAAATTCAGCTCAAGAAAAGCAGAGATCTTAGTAATGGATTAGCGACGAAAAATTTTTATAAATTTTGCTGAAGAAAAGCGGGAAATTTAGCGACAGATTTAGCGATGAAATATCTCATGCTAATAAAAGGCTGAACTTAGCAATGGATTTAGCGATAGATATTACCTAGCTAATAAAATATGGATTTAGCTACGGGTTAAGCAACAAAATTTTCCTAGCTAATAAAATCCATAAATTAGAGATGGATTTAGCGATGAAATTTCTCTAGCAAATAAAATTCTTAATTTAGCGACAGATTTAGCGACGGAATTGCCCTAGCAAATAAAATCCTTAATTTATCGACGGATTTAGCGACAGAATTTACCTAGCTAATAAAATCCATAATTTAGCTATGAAATTAGCGACGGATTTTCCCTAGATAATAAAATCCATAATTTAGCTACGGATTTAGCGACAGATTTTCTCTAGCTAATAATATCCGTAATTTAGCTACGATTTTAGCGACGAATTTTATTAGCTAATAAAATCCAGTGATTTTGCTACGGATTTAGCAACCAAATTTCTCTAGCTAATAAAATCCATAAATTAGTGACGGATTTAGCGATAGATTTTCTCTAGCTAATCAAATCCTTAATTTAGTGATGGATTTAGCGACGAAATTTTTCTAGCTAAAAAAATTTATAATTTAGTTACAGATTTAGTGTTGGATTTTCTCTAGCTAATAAAATCTGTATTTTAGCTATAGATTTAGTGATAGAATTTCCCTAGCCAATTTTTAGTTATTTAATTTTTTAAAATTTATTATTAGTTTTAATATTTTATTTATTTTGTTTATTAAATGTATGTTAATGGTCTATAGATGAGCAATCCTTGAAAGATATATTCTCCTCATAAAATAATAAAAAAATTATATTATAAATAAATAATTAAAAAATATATAAAAAAATTGTATTAGTAAGGTCTAAAAAAACTATTTTTATGATGTATTAATTTTTTAAAAAATTATACAAAAAAATTTTTTAAAATTATAAATTAAGAAACTTAGAAATTTCTATTAAAGTAAAATTAAATAATAAATTCAATAAGTATAATAATTTTTTTCGATATTTTAAAAATTAAATTAACATATATTAAAATTTCTACAAATATAAATGTAAATTAATTCATTGTATGATAAAATAGAAAATATTTTCAAAAATATCTGAATTGATGAATAAACTAGTAAAAATTAATATTATTATAAGTAAAAAAAAATTCTGATTATAGAAAACTTTTAAAAAAATAAATAATACAAATTTTGAAAATCTTGAAATATAATAAAAATATAATTTTTTTAATAAAATTAAAAGAAAATAAATTAATATTTATAAATAAATACATAGATGTTTGCTCCTACTAAAATTTATACGAATTAAACAATTGTTTAATATTTTTACAATTAGCTTTTAACATTAAGTTTTTATTAAAATAATAAATATAACTTTTTTTAAATATATTCTCACTTTAAGTAATTTTTTGAATTTTAAAAATTATTAATGATATCAAATAATATGAAATTGTATGCCTTTTAAAATTATTTCATATTATTTTCGTAAAAATTAATATGAATTCTTAAAAATGTATTACCATAAAATATAAATTTTTATATATTTTTAACATTTAAAGTATTTTGTAATTCTTAGGTGAGTGGCTAGAAGACAAATCATCTTTTTATTTATGTCTTATTATAAGAAGTTTGTTAATTTTGTAACTATTTGATATTTTTTTATAAGGCTAAACATATTTTTTTAATTGTTTATATATTTATTGTTTAATTAATATTATAATAAAAAATCGTAAGGTGTTTGTTTTTCATGTGTACCTTGCTACACGCACATTAATTTTGTTGAAATAATTATGATAGTAAATAAAATTAATGAGTCTTTTTGATTAATATATATATTGCTTATTTAATGTTTTAATAATTAATAATATTAATAATTTGCTAATATATACATTCACTTGTCGAGACGCGATAATCTCTAACAATTGAAGCAAACCTCCTCATTCGGCCATCTATCTCTCAACACTGATGCATCAACATATAATCGAGGTTTATGTTTTAGTATGTTATTTGATTTGAGGTACCATTTTATCCATCTATTCATCATCAACATATAATCAAAAATTAAGTTTATGCGTATTGATTCTGTTATTTATTGTTTCTGAAATTCTTCTCCTTTATCCACAATGGTTTGTTTGGATTGCATATATATACTTAATCATATACATACTTCATGCATTAGTGATATAATGCATTGTCATTGTGTGAATTTTGATGGTGCACAGTAGGTATGCTTAATTAATAACTGCTTCAATATACATAACTATATACTGTATACAAAAATAGTATACATAAATATAAGTGTATTTTATATAAGTGTATTTTAACATAACTATATCTATATAACTATAAAAATAGTATACATAAACTATTTAAACATAACTATATCTATATAATTATAGAAACTAGTATACATAAACTTTTACTATACTTTATAACTAATTTATAAAAATTGTAAAAACTTATAATTAAAAATGTAAAAACATCTAATATTGGAATTTAAGGTATTTTAATTTAACTAATCAAACTAAACACATCACAACCCCTGAATGAGAGTCCCCTAGGATCGTGATAATAAACCCTTGTGCAATGTCATCTTTAAATTATTTTGGGTCATTATAAACTCATTATGTACTCATATCAAATAATTACTTTTCAATGTTGTCCGAGCCACTTGTATTTATTGTATGATCAATAATTGAGAAGTTAATTCATCCATCCATTTATATTGGACCATAAAAGAAAGATATATTATGATTCCTACGGCTAGAATGATGTATATTCATTTCATTCTAGCTTAATAGCCACCAGCGGGATTACATTTTATAAGTCATATGAGGGTTGATTATATTCATACTAGCACCATAATTTGATTACATTTCTAATTTGAACCAAAGAAAAGAGATTATAAATTTAATTTAAAACATATATTTAGTCACTTACATGATTTGTATGCCATATGATCATTTTTTTATATATTATATCTTAAATTTTTAATATTTCTAAATTGTTTGTGGGAATGCAAGTTGACAGGTTAATAGCCCGCCTAAACCCAAGCTAAATCCAACACATCAACCTGCATTATGTTCAAATCCATTGTAAGAGACTAAGTATAGAACTATTCATCATGTATAATGAAAATGATAAATCATGGTTTTATTATTGTTTTGGATGACACAACAAAGAAGCTTGAACAAAGAGACCTTGCTTATGATGTCGCATAAAGGTATTTTGTAAGTTTTCGAGTTGATCACATAGCAATTAAAAATATATCAAAAATAAATTAGTGATCAAGAATAATTATTAGTCTTGCAAAGGAGCCAAAAAATCCAAATTATTTAGAGAAAAAAGAACATGAAAATAGAGTAGGCTTATAGATCTTAAGTAGCAATTACATGCATAACAAGAAATCCAAATCATTCTAATCTTCAAATAGAAAAAAAAATTAGGCTTGCATCTCTTAAATTACAAAACAAAATAACAAAAATAATTTAATATTATCCATTGATATCACTAATAGGTAGGAATATTGCTTTGAGAAGTATTTTCTTAAATTAGTTCAATTTTAGAATTTTATTAAATAGATTTTCTTGACAATGAAAGTACTATTCATTTTATTTTGCTGCTTCCAAAAATAGCACTAACATTTATCTAACTTTGCAAAAAAAATGGAATTCCTCCACAACACTAATAATAATAATAATACTTAATATTTACATCCTTAATCTATTTATATATATACATATATATAATGGATAATTTTGTTATGGAATCCAAAATAAAAAATATATATTATTTGGGTTATATTTTAGCACCTCAATTTGGATACTCATCATTATCCCAACATAATTAAAAAAAACATTATGCATAAACTCATTTCTACTTACTCGGTATGTATAAACGAGTTTATGCATATGTTTATGCATACAGAGTATGTATAAACTCCATATGCATATGTTTTTATTTATGAAAAAAATTAATTTCTACAAAAACTCGAATGCATACTCGAGTATATGCATACTCTATGATTAAAAGAAGGTAATTATCAGTATAGGAATTTGGAAGACCCAAATAATAAATATTTTGGATTTGGGTCCCCAAATGGTATATTAAAATTAAAAATTATAATAAAACATTATTATTTTTATTTTGGGTCCCCTTAATATTTTTTCTTATAACTTGATAACTTTTATCCACTTTTGATGCACTGAAGTGCATCAACTTTGTTTATCTCACAGAAGTTTTTAATAAATTTAAATCTAAAATAATAGTTTCAGAATTCAAAAATCAATTTTTGATTCTCATATGGTTTACCAAAATAGACTTCTTCAAAGAATAATGATAGGTTAAAATCCATGGGTTACACCCAATTAATGATGTTACCAAGCATCTAACTAGTAACTTTTTAGAAATCTTGGATTCAAAAAAACTTTATAATAATAACGCAAGTTGGATTTGATAATTGTAAGTGTTAGAATTATGATTATATGGGTAACTATATGTATACCTACATGTAACTATATTTATAGTTACATGTATAATAACATACAACATTATATTTAACTATATGTGTATTACTATGTATAAATATTTTTATAACTATTTATAAATATTTTTATAACTATATAACACTCTACAACATTAAATATAACTATATTTATAACTATGTATATATATATATATATATATATATATATATATATATATATATATATATATATATATATATATATATATATATATATATTTATTTATTTATTTATGTATAACTATTTGTATGAATATATTTATATACAACTATATGTTTAAATATATCAAAATATTAATAGCTATATATACTATATGTATAATAACATATAACTATAAATAATTGTATCTTATTATATATATAACTATAAAAGCTGTATACTTAACTATATTTAAATATATAATTTAGATCTTATATTTAATATACATTTGTATATATTAGTATATAAAAATGTATTTTACTATATCTATACCTATACATATCTATATGTATAAATATATGAAATTATATGAATAAATATATATACCTACATGTATAAATATAAATATAACTATATGTGTAACTATATGTCTAACCACGTGTAACTATATTTATAATTACATGTATTAAAACATAAAACATTATGTTTAATTATATGTGTATAACTATATATAAATATTTGTAAAACTAAATAAAACTTTATATAATTAAATATAACTATATTTTTAACTATTTATACATATATGTTTACATATATGTAAAATATTTGTTTATAACATTGTATATATTTATGTATAACTAAATATAATTACTCGTATGAATATATATATATATATTATATATATATATATAACTAAATGTTTAACAATATATAACTTTTTATAACTATATATATTATATGTATAATAACATATAACTATAAATAATTCTATCTTACTATATGTATAACTATAAAAACTGTATACATAACTATATTTAAATATATAATTAACATGTATTTAATATGCATTTTTATATATTAGTATGAAAACCATATTTTAGTATATCCATACCTATAAATAACTATGTGTATAAATATATGAAATTATATGAAAAAATATTTATACATACATGTATAAATATAAGTTTAATTATACATATAAATATATGTATAACCACATGTAACTATATTTATAATTATATGTATAAAAACATACAACATAATGTTTAACTAAATGTTTATAACTATATATACATATTTGTATAACTATAAAAAACTCTATATAGATAAATATAACTTTATTTTTAATTATGTATACATATATGTATACATATATGTATACATATATGTAAATCTATATAATTGTTTATAACTTTATATACATTTATTTATATTTACTTATAACTATTTGTATGAATATATCTATATATAATTATATGTTTAACTATATGTAACTATTTATAACTACATTTAGTATATGTATCCTAACATAAAATTATATATGAGATAATACAATTTTGTTGCACTAACTTGAAATAAAATGGCTGAAGATATAATGTCAAAAATATGTAAGCACATATCATTAGAGTGTCCATTGATTATGCTCATATATGGTATAATACAAATAAGGGTTGTACTCTTTCCTAAACCCAACCATTGGGCCTCAGGCTCAAATATGAACTTGTGTATAACAAAAGATATAATATTTGATAGGTTTGTACTGAAAAAATTTTATTTTCTTTTATATAATTCATCATTCTAACACTACACTCTCTATGTGTCTCTCCCTCCATCTATAATTACTCTATCTCTTGTAATTTTTCTTTCTCGCTCTTCTTTCTTGCTTGTTCTCTCTCTCTCACTCCACCCCCTTTTTCTCTCTCCCTATCTCTCTCCCTCTTTCCTCCCTTTCTCTCTCCCTCTCTCCCCCCACTCTCCCCCTCTCTCCCTTTCACTATTTCTCTCCCCCTCTCTCTTCCTCCTTCTCTCTCTCTCTCTCTCCCTCTCTCTTTCCCATCTCCCCATTTCTGTGCCCCTCTTTTTATCCACCTTATCTCTCTTTCTCCTCTCTCTCTCTCTCTCTCTCTCTCTCTCCCTCTTCCTCTCCACCTTCAAACTTTGAATGCCTTTCTTTTTTGTTTTCCTTTCTTTTGCATTATCGTATTTTGCACCCTTTATCTAGTATTACTATTATATCTATTAAGAAACTTTGCTTGAGTTAGAAACTTTGCTCTCCCTTCTCTCTAGAATCTGCCCTAGTTTTCCCTTAGATCCCCAATTTCTGCTGCTTCTCGAGCTTGGAATTGCTAAGGCAATGGAGCCTCCAAGCTAGTTCCTGCCTCCGAAGCTTCTTACTAAATGACGGGACCGCCCGACTTCAAGATGGGACCGCCCGACAGCACGACGGGACCGCCCGACACCACGAATGCTCTCACTGAGGCTGGCCGAAGTTCTAATCACTCGTCGGCCTCCCCCGATTCCAAGCTCCCTGCTCGTGATAAGCCTCCCACGAAGCGTATTCGGAGACGCCTTGTTCTCTGCTTAGAAGACGATTCTAGTGCTACGGAGTTTATAGTTGATGATGGCGGTAATTACAAGATTTTCTACGGCAAATTTCCTGCAGAAGACCTAACAACTCCACGCTGTAACTCGGCCCCTCAAGGAAGCGACGATCCTGGAGTCTTTCAGCCAAACCAAGGGGATACCAACGATGCAGAATTGTCGAATGCTGACTCCTCTGCTCCAAGACCACTGCCATCGACTGTTCCAGGACTACTGCCCTCCCCTTCCAGCTCACCTTCGGATGCCTCAAGTGAGTATGATAGAACTTTGAAATATCAGGAAAATGTTTCTCGTGGCTCTGATTTCAGTGTGTACTCCTCACCTACCAACTCGGACTCGAAAAACAGTGGGCATCCTACTCCCACTTCTAATGATAATGCTAGCTCCATAGGGTCTTCAAACAACTCCATTGGTGTTTCAGAACCCAAGGCAGAGTCCTCCAATCCTGCAAACCATACAGAATTGCCTATATTGTCCACCCGTGAAACCAACTGTCCCAACAAAAACAATTTATGTTCTGATGTTCCTCAGCAGAATGCTGAACCGATAATGGACAGAACCCCCCCTAAAACATTTGGTAAAACCAAAGCCCCTTGGAGCAGCCTTTTTGCAGGTAATAGAACATTGGCCAATGCTTCTAAACTTGATTTCATCCCTCCCCAACAGCCTGGGAATGCTGTATTTGATGAAGAAGATATTCTACATGAGCATTGGACAAATTGCTTGGTCGGCTACTTTGTCACGAAGAGCCCCGGACAGATTCTGTTAAAGAAATTCATGGAGGAGCAATTGAACGCATCCCCCCAAATGATTCAACATCCTAGCGGCTGGCTCGTCTTTAGATTTGCCAGTTCTGAAGAGAGTGATCGTGTCTTGAAGGCAGGCCCCTTCCTGGTTTATGGCCGGCCTCTTTATGTTAAGCCATTGCCAGTTCCATTATGGGATAAAAGAAATCGCCAAAATCCCCATCTGGATTAAACTGCCAAGTTTTCCCTTGCACCTGTGGAATCCTAAAGGCCTAAGCAAAACGGCTAGTTGTGTTGGACGTCCTTTGCACATGGACAAGCTAACGGCTAACATCTCAAAGATTTCCTTCGCAAGAGTCCTAGTAGAAATAGACCTTGGAAGCAAGCTGATTGATGAAATCTGCCTGGGATTTCCTGACGGCTCCAAGGTAACTCAACCGGTTATCTATGAGAATCTTCCTGTATTTTGCAGCCACTGCTCCATCTTTGGCCATTCTGTAGCCGCATGCCGAAAGGTCAAGTTTGAAGCTGAAAAGATTGGTGACCTCCCCCTACCTCCTACTTGTTATGTGGTGCCAGAGGAAAACCAAGAAGACTCACCTCAAGTGATTCTTCAAAAAGCCTCACTGGATACCGGAGAAAAGCCTCCTCTTTCTAATGAGCAGTCAGCTAGGGGTGATAAGATTGAACGCGTTCAGGAGATGGCGCCACCTCACCCGGATGAGGCAACAGAGAACTTTACTATCGTCAAGGCCCGGAGGAAAAAAAAGGACTTGAACACCAGGGAAGGTCCTTCTTTAAACCTCAGGAACAAAGCTCGCTCCAAATCACTCAAGGGCAATGCCCCTTATGGTCCGACTTAGGAAATTAAAGGGGTGCCCCCCCCTCTTTCAAAAGGGGGCCATATTCGAACCCCTCCTTTTTGAGTTTATTTTTCTGGTTTTTGCTTGTTATGGCGGGTTCTTATGTTGGAGTTTTGGAGGCTGGATATGGAGGGGTTTCTTCCCCCTCCATGTACTTTTGATTATGGGTTTTTTGGGAGAGGTGAGGGCACCTCTAGGCATGGTCTTGGCTGGTTTTTTCGCTTGTTTATGGATAACTACATACTATGGCTGTCTTCAAGATATTGGCGTCGAGAAGGGGTCTTTTGTAAGGGTAGTTTTTGAATGTATGGGTAGGCTGGATTGTAATCTCTATTTTAGTATACCCCTTGCCCCTAAGGAGACGCTAGACACTAGATTTAGTTGGGTGAGTGAATTGGCTCATATCATGGAAGGCCCGCATGGAGTATGCAGATGGAGGGACCGCATGGCGTTTTTCTCTTGGCTGTCTCTCAAACAGAATTTATTGTCTCGCTGCTTATGAAGATTGCGTATTGGAATATGAGGGGTTTTAACTCCCCTTTTTAACACAACGAAGTCTCCCGATTGCTCAGAGCTCACTCGATTGACATATTTGCTATTGCGGAAGCCAGAATTACACATGCGAAGCTTGTATGGTTAACAAAAACGAAGTTCAAAGGCTTCAACACAACAGATAATTTCTTATGCTACAGATACGGGAGATTACTAGTCTTATGGGACAGCCGAACAGCCAATATCTCCACCCTCACATGTACTTCTCAACACATTCTGTTTCTCGTGGGTGATATCGAAAAAGGGGTTAGTTTTCACCTTTCGGTTATTTACGGGCTGCACACGGTTGTCAACAGAAGGGGCCTCTGGAAAAGCCTAGCTGATTTCAAAAGCAACCACTTCTCCCCCTGGATTGTCATCGGCAATTTCAACTCCCCACTGTCCGGTCTGGATAGAGTAGGAGGTAAAGTTATCACGAATTACGAATGCCAAGACGCTTTGAATTGCATATCTAATATCGGCCTGGAGGATATTCCTTTCTCAGGAGAATATTTCACTTGGACTAACGGGAGGGTTTCTAGCAAGCTTGACAGAGCTATGGCTAATCGGGACTGGGCAAAGCTTCAACTAGAGAGCCATGTTAGGTTTTTGACTCCGGGTGTTTTCTCCGATCATTGCTTAATGTTGCTATCCACTGAGCTCGCAGATAAAGGAAGACTTGTCTCCTTTAAATTCTGCAATATGTGGCTTTCTCACGAGGACTTCGATCCGCTTCTTATTGATACTTGGAAAGTCAGGGTTCTCGGTACTTCCATGTTTCAGATCGCATCAAAGCTTAAACGATTGAAAGCCCCCCTCCGGACACTAAATGAGAAGCACTTCGGCCACATTAGCACTAGAGTTACCCTTACTAGAGATGCTCTAGCCGTGCTCCAATCTAAGCTTCTTGCTCGGCCAGATCCCACCTTGAAAGATGAGGAGATACGATCGAATTTCAATCTTAGGAGACTTGAAGAATGCGAGCTCTCCTTTTTGAGACAAAAAGCGAAGATTAGGTACCTCAAAAATAGTGACAGATGCAGCAAATTCTTCCACGCGCTAACCAGTTCAAAGCTCCAAAAGAGCAAAATTGTTACCATCACTAAACTTGATGGTAGCCTCTCTTCCTCCAAAGCTGATATCGCGGATTCTTTCATAGCCTTCTACAAAGAGTTGTTGGGTTCCTCTAAAATCAGAACCCCCATCCAAGCGGAATTGATATCGCACGGGCCGGTTCTCAATAGTTCCGACCATGGCCTCCTCTCATTATCCTTTTCCCCTGAAGAAATTAAAGATGCCTTTTTCTCCATGGGGGAGTCGAAATCCCCGGGTCCGGATGGCTACACCGCTGAATTTTTCAAAGCCTCCTGGAAACACATAGGTGAGGATGTCATCAAAGCAATTAAGGATTTCTTTTACACAGGTAGATTATTAAGGCAAATAAACCACGCTTATATTGCCTTAATCCCGAAAATCCCTAATGCCTCCACTGTAAAAGACTTTCGCCCTATTTCCTGCTGTAATGTCATTTACAAGGCTATCTCCAAACTGATAGCCTCAAGATTGAAACGGGTATTAGGAGGATTAATCAGCCCGTCCCAAGGAGCGTTTATTAAGGGGCGACTCATCTCTGATAATTTCCTCCTCGCCCAAGGCTTGATCAGGAAATATGCGAGAAAACGAATTTCCCCGCGTTCCTTCTTCAAGATTGATATTCAGAAAGCTTTCGATATGGTGAACTGGGACTTTTTGGTAGAGGTTCTTCACGCCCTCAACTTCTCGGTTCCTTTCATCAACATTGTCTACGAGTGTATCAACACTACTTCTTTCTCGATTTCGGTAAATGGCCAACTGCATAGATTCTTTAAGGGCATGAGAGGACTCAGGCAAGGAGACCCTTTATCTCCCTACCTCTTTGTGATCTGCATGGAGTACCTCTCAAGATTGCTAGCTTCTAGCACATCTTCCGGGCGTTTTGGTTACCATCCAGGGTGTGCTCATTTCAAATTATCACATCTCATGTATGCCGATGATTTGATTATTTTCTCGCGCGGCGATATACCATCTTCCTCCACCATCCTGGACACGCTCAACATCTTCTCCAAGGCCTCTGGTTTGGACGTTAACTCCTCCAAATCGAATATCTTCTTTGGAGGAGTAAACCCTCTTACCAAGGCCGCAATTTTGGAGAACTCCGGATTTCAGGAAGGGATACTCCCGTTCACCTTCCTGGGCGTTCCCCTCTCTTCTAGTCGGCTGATTACTTCTCAGTTTTCCATCCTACTCGCTAAGATTACCTCAGCCATTCACCAATGGGCCGGGAAAATTCTCTCTATGGCGGGTAGGCTGGAACTTCTTCGTACAGTCGTACAAGGGATTGAAGGTTATTGGTTCTCGATTTTCTTGCTTCCCTCTACCATCATTAATGCTATTGAGGGTGCCTGCAGAAGATTTCTATGGGGTGGTCCCCCCACAGGCAGATTCAGGCCGAAAGTATCTTGGGATAAGGTTTGCACCCCTACTCACCAGGGAGGCCTAGGAATCTTAAATATCTCATTATGGAATAGGGCTTTCCTCTTCAAGACCCTTTGGTGGATTAATAGAAAAGAAGATTCTCTATGGATTAAGTGGATCCACCACTTTTACCTAAGATCCTATACAATATGGGATTGTCCTATCTCTAGAGGGGACACACCATTCTGGAAATCCCTTCTCTCAGTTAGAGATCAATTCCTCGCCAAATCGGGTTCACAAGACATTGCTCGAGATCTTTTGGTGGCATGGGGGAACAGCAGCAAAATAGTCTCCTATGCCTACCACTACCTTGCGGGTTCTTACTTGAAGAAGGCGATTCCTTGGATGAGAACCGTCTAGACGAAAGGCTTCATTTCGAAGCATGCAATCACCCTTTGGATTGCGAGTTATGGGAAGTTAAGAACCAAAGATAAAGCCTTTACCACCACAAACCTCAACTGGGAATTCTGCTCCAATTCAGAAACGTTTAACCATTTATTTTTTGAATGTGATTTTTCTAAATCCATTTTGGAAGATATAAAAGCGTGGATAGAAACTACCGGAAACTTCACATCTCTTCCGTCCGGTTTGAAGGAGCTGAGTTCAAGGTATGGCAAAGACTCTCCAAGAAATACAATTCGAAGAGCTAGCTTCGCTGCGGCAACATACCATATTTGGAGAGAACGGAATAGAAGACTTCACGAAAAGAAATCTCAAAGTTCAGATTGGGTGGTAAGAACGATCAAAACAGAGATTTTCATTGTATTCCAAAGAGAATGTGTTAGAGTGAACATGTCATAGGATGTAAAGATTTTGATAGTCTATTTACTTATCAAAAAAAAAACTATTATATCTATTAATCTTTATCCTGCTAAAAATTTCTTTATCTATGAATGTAGATTCTACAAACACATTGCCTCGATATTCATGATTTTTAATTTTTAAATATTCATTTGTAATTAATTTTATTTAATTAGTTGTATATTTTGAAGTAATAGAATGTTTTATTTAAAATAATGATTGTGCATTATTTTTTGTAAATAAAATAGGGCAAAATGAGTTTAGATCATCAATTGATGTACAGAAGGGGTTATTAATGATTTTTTGAATAAAGTTATTTGACTGGACTTGAAACTTTCATCAATTATGCATGTAGTCAATCGAAATTGATGGATGGAGAAAAAATTAAGTGTCCATGTAATCATCACAAGTATCAAAATATCTCTTTTCGTGATGTAAATACTATAAGATATCATTTGGCTAAATATGACTTTGTGTGCCTTATTATTTTGTTTGGATTTATCATGGGGAAAGTACAATGGCTCCGAATATTGACCAAAATGAGGGTACTGAATCATTTGGTTGTGATGAATAAACATCAAACACATACCATAGAATGATCACTGCTAGTTCTGACTTCAGAATGGATTACATGGATGTACCTCCCAATCATGAAGCTTAGAAAGTTTATGAAATACTTAAAGCTACAGATAAATAATTGTTGCCTGGTTGTAAAACAAATTTGCAATTGGCACTTGTGGCTCGACTAATAAGCATTAAGTAAAAAAATTATATGTCTGAGAAATTTTTTGATTAGGTGACAAAATTGATGAAGGAGATTATTTTGGATAATAATTTGATCACTAACAACTTTTACAATACTAAGAAGTTACTAAGAGGAATGGGTCTACCACTGAAAAGAATTGATTGTTGTTTAAATGGATGCATGCTTTATCGGGGCAGTGATAGTGATTTAATTAGCTGTAA
This sequence comes from Sapria himalayana, assembly GCA_029783825.1. NCBI lineage: Eukaryota > Viridiplantae > Streptophyta > Magnoliopsida > Malpighiales > Rafflesiaceae > Sapria > Sapria himalayana. Next base: position 324,044 of record JAREIK010002159.1, on the reverse strand, counting down.
GTTTTGTGATCATCCTCAATTTAGGAAGGCACCTCGTATTGTAGATACGTGACAAAAATTAAAGGTTGTCTTAAAGAAGATGTATTATTTTTCATTAATACCTCGATTACGGAGACTATATGCATCAAATCCAATAGAAAATGATATGAGGTGGCATTGTGAGCATGAGGTTGAAGAAGGGGTAATGTGTGATCCATCAGATTCACTTGCTTGGAGCATTTTAATTATATACATAAATATTTTGCAGATGAAAGTCAAAATGCGAGATTCGGTCTCTACACTGATGGATTTCAGCCATTTGGGAAATCTGGAGAACAGTATTCAACATGGCCAGTGATAGTGACACCTTATAACGTTCCTTCGTGGTTGTGTATGAAGGAGCAATATATGTTTTTGTTAATATTGGTTCCAAGGAAAAAAAATCCAAAAGCCATGCTGGATGTTTTCTTACAGCTTCTTATTGAAGAGTTAAATCATTTGCATGACAAATTCTGATTCATTTACCCTCAAATTTAGTGGTAAACAGTCATGGTTTGATAACTATCGTAAGTTTCTACCTAAGAATCATCCATTTCGAAGAAATATAACTACATTTTGAAAAAATAAACCTGTGATGAAGGTTGCTCTAGTAGTTCGTTCAAGACATGATATTATGACAAAGATTCAGAGTTTGGGTTTGAAAAAGGTAACTGAAAAAGAAGCTACTGGAAGTAATGGATGAATAGATAAATTATTTGGGTAGAGGAAACATAGAATATTTTGGGACTTGCCCTATTAGAAGTCCAATTTAATTCGTCATAATTTAGATGCAATGCATATTGAAAAGTAATATGTTTGACAATGTTATCAACACTGTCCTTAATGTAGATGGAAAAACAAAAGATACTTTAAAATTAAGACAAGAGCTGAATGATTACTATCGACATCCTGAATTTAAACTGAATGAGGAAATAAGAAAATTCACTAAATCTTGATACACACTTGATAAGAAGGCAAGACAGATATTCTATGAATGTGTTACAAATTTGAAATTCCCTGATGGATATGTGTCAAATATGGGTGGATGCGTGGATAAGAAGAATCTTAATTTATCTGGAATAAAAAGTCATGACTGTCATGTTTTTATGCAATGATTAATACCAAATGCATTCTATGAAATACTTCCCCAAAGTGTTTGGAAGGTCCTTATAGAACTTAGTTTGTTTTTCAAACAGCTAACTACAACCACAATCAAAATAGATGACATGTTGAGGCAAAAGAATAACATTCCACTTATTATTTGTAAGCTTGAACAAATATTCCCACCGAGTTTTTTTTGACTCAATGGAGATTTTCCAATCCATTTGGCATATGAAGCAAAGATTGCAGGGCCAGTGCAATTTAGGTGGATGTATCCTTTTGAGAGGTAAATACATATAATTTGTTGTGTTATATTATTTCGTACAAAAAGTAATATTGTAATTTAATCTAATTGAAACCTAACATTATGATTGTAGGTATCTTTGTAAGTTAAAATTGAATGTTAGAAACAAGGAAAAAATTGAAGGTTCAATTTGCAATGCTTATTTAGTATAAGAAGCATCATCATTTTGTTCTTATTATTTTGAGGACCATGTCAATACAAAGAATAGAAATGTACCACGAAATGATGAAGATAATGTGATGGTAGAAGATTCTGTGGACAAACTATCTATCTTCAAGCACCCTAGAAGAGTATTTGGAAGAGCAATGAAAAGATGTATGATAGATGAAGAATACAAAGTAACCCGGAGCTATGTTTTACTTAATTGTAAAGCGGTTTCATCATATATTGAGTATGTATACCAAAAATTGTTGCAGGTTTAATTATAATTTAATTTTATCTTTAATATGAATTATTAAAAATTGATATACACCTTTCTCTCTCTTTTATTATTTGTACTATATTTATGGTGAGCAGTTAAAATATAAGCGACAAGTAATTTCCAACAATGATGTTGATTATATGCTAGAAACTAAATTTGCGAATTGGTTAAAAAATTATGTGAGAATTATTAAGTTTTAAATTTTTGAATTATTTAATTTATTAGTATCTTTTATTTATTAATATCATTTTTTTTATTTATGTCACATGCAATTGTTTCTTCAAATGGAGATTCAAATATTTTCATTCAGAATCTAAGTAAAGGCTCATTTAGATATGTGACAACCTATCATGGGTATTTTATTAATGGATATAAATTTCACACAATCGGCCACTCTTATTCTAAAATAACAATGAATAGTGGTGTATGCATTAAAGGCTTATGTTATAGTGAAAATGAAATTGATTATTATGGTCAACTCAAAAAAGTTATTGAGTTGGAGTATCCTGGGATCAAAAATAACATAATTATATTATTTAAGAGCGAGTGGTTTGATCCTACATGAAATGTGGGTACAAAGATTCATTCGGATTATAATTTAGTGGATGTTAACCATAATCACACATATAATCAATATGAACCATTTATTATGGTAGTTCAAGCTACTCGAGTATATTAATTGTACATATCTGAGTTTATCTCCTGATAAGAGAGATTGGTGGGTGATTTGCAAAATCAAAGCCATTTCAAAATTTGAAGTACCAACACCATAACAAAGAAGTGCAGAATTAGACATGCACCGGCATTCCAAGAAGATGACATAAATAATATTGAGCCTGTAAATGTAGATGAAGATCCAGAAAATTTATGAGACTCAAATGGTGGCATAATAAAAATTGAAGATTATCAATTTCTATCTGAAGATGAGTTCGAACTTCTATCAGAATCAAACAAAATATTAGAAGATCAATTGGAGGACGACAGTGGTGCCAATAATTAAAATGTTATAATATTTTTATAATTTAAACTATCAAAGACTTTTTATATTTTGTTGAAATCTATTTGTGTGTTTTATTCGAAAATGCATACTTATTCATCATATCTCTAATATTTGTTCTATGTTTTATTTTGTACAGAAGATGGTGCCTAAAAAACGTGGTCATGGTAGAGGTCGAAAGAAGTACTGAGTGTATGAAATTGGCTCTAAGGGAGTGGCATCTTGTTGTAGTAGTCGTGCTTCTAATTCATCTGCCTCAACAATGATCGATGAGTCGGTAGAATAACAAGCACTGGAAACAAATGAATGTATTATAGTTATGGATACCAAAATGAAAAAAAAATGATGAGCAAATATCTAATTTGAAGGAAGGATATATGAAATTAAAGAACAGAAGGATGAGCATTATACTAATTTGATTGAAGAAATGCAAAAAAATTAAAGAAATGAACCATGAGATGAAAGAAATTGAGAATGAAATGCAACAGTAATTGTGCTATATGAAGTCACATTTAGCGACATCGGCGAAACAGATAGCATTCCAAGATCCAATTGCAAATCCTCGCAGGAGAGGCTAGCATTCCCTACAAATTATAATGATGATTAAGTAAGAAAATTATTTCTAAACTGTTATTTAATTTTTTCTATGTGCAGCAAATAATTATGATATTATTTTGTAGGTTTTAATTTTTGTTATTCTAGTTTTGTTCTTTGCTTTTCCGATTACCTAATTATGATTCTTTGTAGGACATATTATGTGAAAGAAAAGAAAAAATCTTGATTTAAAGCATTCAGACATTATCAAGTTCATTATAATGCTTGGGTCAAATATTTATTGATTTCAACTTTATCAAAAAGAGGGCTAACTTATCTTATCTTTATTATTCTTAAAACAATTTATTTTTGCACTCTCTTTATCTCTAAATATAATTGCTAGACATATTTTAGATTTTTTTTGAAGCTGTATGACAATCAACTTAATTTGTGTTTGTTCATTTCTATAATAATTATTTTTATATATCTGTGAATATGTTTTTGTGTATCCTATTTTTTAAGTAGAGTTTTAGCCTATTATAGGTATATAAAAGCCTATTTTAGCAGCGACAGTAGTGGCAGCGATGACAGCGATGGTAGTGACGGTAGTGGTGGTAGAGAAAGTGGCAGTGGTAGGGGCAGCGATAGCGGCAGTAGTGGCATTAGCGGCATTGACAGTGGGAGCAATAGCAATGGCAACAAATGCGGTATATACGTACGTATATAGTCAGTATATATGTACATATAATACTATAGTATTTTAAGTACATATATACTGAGTATATAAATGTACTCAGTATATATGTACGCATAATACTATAGTTATATGTAAATATACTACAGTAATATATGTATGAGTGAAATACTTGTATATATGTACATATTTACTACAATAATATATATTTATCAAAACATAGTTTATTTATTTATTTTGATTTGATTGGGTGATTTAAATTTCATATAGATATGGTACGACCATGTTTCCCATACAAATCTTGTATAAGTAAAAAGATATTTAAACAAACATGATGCACCGTGACCTGGACAACTTTTTTGCAACAAAGAGTTGGTGATTGGAGGAGCTGAGGGAGCTAAAGCAACATCAATGCATGAATAGATTATACTTTATACACTGTCGGTAGGTACATTGATTAATAAGATGTTATATAACTTTGTTATTTTGTTTGTTTCAGTTATTTAAAAATTTGTATTAGAATAAGTCATCAAATAATTTTTTTTTGTTTAATTTAAATTTATATTTATAGTTTCTATTTTTATTTAATTAAATTTAAAAAACTTAATTTATTTAATTAAATTTTTGTTGAAACTGTATGACAATCAACTTTAATTTGTGTTTGTTCTTGTCTATAATAATTATTTTTATATATCTGTGAATAGGTTTGTGTTTCTCTGAATTTTTGGGTAGAGTTTTAGCCTATTATAGGTATGTAAAATCCTATTATTAGTAGCAGTAGGAGCGGTAGCTGTGACAACAACTATAGTGATGGTAGTGGCAGTAGCAGCAGTATAAGTGGCAGTGGCGATAGTGGTAGTGATGGCAGCGGCAGTAGCAGCGGTGATAGCAATGGTAGTCATGGCAGCTGAGGTAGTGGTGACAGTGGCTGCAACGGAGGCAGCACCGGCCATAGTGGCAGCATCAGTGTAGCGGCGACATCAGTAGCAGTAGCAGCTATAGTGGTAGTAGTGGCAGCGGTGGCAGTAATAGTAGCGGTGGTAGCGGCGGTAGAACAAGCAGTAGTGGCAACACAGGTAGTAGCCACAGTGGTAGTGGCAGTAGTGACAAAAGCAGCATCGACAACAGGAGCATCACGATGGTAATAAATGTGGCATATACGTACGTATATAGTCAGTATATAAGTACATATAATTCTAAAAGTACTTTATGTACATATATACTTAGTATATATGTACTCGGTATATTTGTATGCATAATACTGTAATTTATATGTACAAATACTATAGTAATATATGTACGAGTGAAATGATAGTATATATGTACATTTTTACGATAGTAATATATATTTATCAAAACATAGTTTTTTTTTATTTATTTTGATTTGATTTAGTGGTTTAAATTTCTTACAAATGTGGTAACGTTTTCTTTCCCATACGAAGCTAGTATAAGTGAAGGAATTTTTCAACAGATATGAAGCACTGTGACTCGGATAGTTTTTTCGCGGTAGAAAATTGGTGATCAGAGGAACAAAGGGAGATAAAGCATTATCAATGCATTGATAGATTATAATTTATGCACAGTCGGTAGATATATTGATTAATAAGATCTAATATAATTTTTGTTATTTTTTTGTTTTAGTTATTTAAAATATTGTATTAGAATAAGTTATTAAATGAATTTTTTTTGTTTAATTTAAAATTTTCATTTATAGTTTCTCTTTATATTAACTTTAATATAAAAATATTAAATTATTTTATTAAATTATAATTTAAGTTGTATGACAATCAACTTTAATTTGTCTTTGTTCATGTCAATAATAACTATTTTTATATATCTGTGAATATGTTTGAGTGTCTTTGAATTTTTTGGGTAGAGTTTTAGCCTATTATAGATATGTAAAAACCTATTATTAGCAGCAGTAGCATCAGTAACAAAGGTAGCGGCGACAGTGGTGGTAGCGACGACAATAGTGGGGGTAGCAGCTACTGTAGCAGTGGCGGTGGCAGTGGTGGAAGCGGCAGTGATGGGCGTGGCGGCATTGGAAGCAGTGGCAATGGTAGCAACGACAGTAGCAGGGGCTGCACCGAAAGTAGTGATGGCAGTGGTGGTAGTAGTGGCTCCATCGGAAGTAGCGGCAACACCGGAAGTAGAGGCGGTAGTGGCAATAGTGGCGGCAGTGGCAGTAGTGGCGGTGGTGGTAGTAGCGGCAGTAGTGGCGAAAATGATAGCTGTGGAAACTTCGGTAAGTAGCAGTAGCACATGCAGCAGGGGCTGCGGTAGCCACTACAGCGGCTAGCACCGATAGCAGCAGTGGTGGTGGCATCGGCGGCGACGACATCGGTGGCATCGGTAGTAACGGTGATAGTAGTAGTGGTATTGGCAGCGGCAGCAACAGTCACAGCAGCAGCGGCAGTGGAAGTAGCAGCAACATCACCAAATGCGATATATACGTATGAATAATGTCAGTATATACTTACATATAATACTGTAGTATTTTATGTACATATATACTGAGTATATTTGTACTCAATTTATATGTACACATAATATTGTAATTTTTATGTACATATACTATAGTAATATATGTTCGAGTGAAATGCTAGTATATATTTACATATATACTCTAAAATTATATATTTATCAAAACATAATTTTTTTTATTTTAATTTGACTGAGTGGTTTAAATTTCTTATAGATATGATACTGTATTGTTCCTCATACAAAGCTTGTATAAGTGATGAGATTTTCACTAGACATTATCTGCCGTGACTCGGATAGCTTTGTCGCAGTAGAAAAATGATGATCGGAGGAGTTGAGGGAGAGAAAGCAACTTCAATGAATGGATATATTATACTTTATGCAATGTCGATAGATACATTGATGAATAAGATGTAATAAAATTTTGTTATTTTTTTGTTTCAATTATGTAAAATATTGAATTAGAATAAGTTATTAAATGATTTTATTTTTTGTTAATTATAAATTATTTATAGTTTCATTTTTTATTCAATTTGATATAAAAATATAAAATTGTTTAATTAAAAAATTTAAAAATAAATTAAATTCTGAAAATAGTTTTGAAATTAAAATAGCTAGGGAAATAATCCATTACTAAATTAGCAAGGGAAAAATCCCTTGCTAATTTAGCTAGGGAATTTTCCCTAGCTAATATAGTTGGGGAAATCTTAAATTTAGCATTGGATTTTTCCGTCGCTAAATTTATTTAGCTAGGGACTATTTCCATCACTAAAATTTAGCGACTAAAATATAGCTTGGGAATATTCCATCGTTATTTAGTTTAATGATAGAAAATCTCATTTAACTTGCTAATTTAGCTAGGAAATTTGTCTTTTTTAGCAAGAGATTTTTCTGTCGCTAACTTTTTAGCTAGGGACACTTTCTCTTACTAAACTTTAGCAAGGAGCACTTTAGATAGGGAAATGTTCCGTTGGTAATCCATTGCTATATACCGTTTAGCGACGGAAAATGCTCATTTAGCTAGGTAATTGTCCCTAGCTATATGAGATTTTTCTTGTAGTGTAAAAATGCTAGGGCAAGGCTTTCAAGCACTAAAACAATTTTTCTTATGTTTACGAAGAGAATAATCTCAAGTGTTTCAAGTCATACCAGTTTCGAAAAATGTAGTAATTACGCTTGTTAAATGCTTAAATATTCATTATAGTTTAACAGACATTATGAAAATTACTAGAAATTAGTTGTCTTCTTCTCAGATTCATGGCTTCATGGTTTTGGTTGCATTTTTTTGTTCGTCAACATGGCTAATCGAAGCTTCATATTAGGAACTAGTTAGAAGCATAATAATAGACTCATGCATCCATGTCATTGATAATGGCAAAGTAACTGTTAATAGAAAAGTAAGCACATGTGAGTAATGATTTATCTCTCTCCAAACTCTTTGAGTGTTCTTTCCTATTTCCTATTTCTCATCCTCATCTTCTATTTATATGTATTCTTCATTTTCACACTATACAGTACTTTAAATCACCATGATCAGCTTAAGGTATGTATCATTTTTATGCTATACAGGTCTTCTTCATCCTTATAAATATAATTACAATCATTCTATGTAGTTGGGAGCTAATAGTTCAGAAGATGCATCTAGATAGATTCGTTCTCTGCTGAGTGCTGTATTAAAGGAGTGCCCAAATCTAGCAAAGGATTTTTTGCCCATTTCTTACCTAAAATGGCTCCCCTTAAGGTATCTTACTAACAACATTTCTCTATATTTGTACTATTCTTTGACACGAAGAGTTTCTTCTTTGTCATTGCCCTGTGCTTTTATCCTCCCAGAAATGCGTTTCAAATAGGATTAGCAATAAAAGATATAGACTGTTTTATGTGATTTCATGCAGATGCAATGACATCTAATGTGATTGCATCCTCTCCTTAGAAAAAAATTGGTTGTCAGAAAGGTAATATCTATCCTTTTTCCAACTCCTTAGTATGTTTTAAATGTGGTTGTGAGTTTAATTTATGCCTAGTATTAGGACCAAACATTACAGGACTGCGACTTTACAAGGAAGCAAATGATTGGTGCAGTCATGGTGGAGTCACTTTAAGTTCCGAGAACTATGGTTTGTAGCTTGTTTACTTCATCTTTCAAAGTGAGAAAATTTGTTTTCAGTGTTGGGATGATCTTCTTGCTATAATATTTATTGGTGTTGTTGATGGGACTTGTGAAGTCATTTTCCAAACTCTCATGTCTTTGTTTTCTTTGAGATATGAGTAAGGTTCTACTATATAATTTCACGTCTTCCTAAAATTTTATTAACTTCTTGATAGAATATTTATTTGTATTCTTCTAGTAGATGGGACTTCTATCTCTACCCTAGGCTGGCATGGTGGAGGAGCTTGATGGGCATACTGATTTTATTCACAAGCAGTTGTAGAATTAATGGCTTCCTTTGTTAGATGAACAATTGTTGCTAATGAGTTGTGGAGTTAAAAAAAACAAGCTATATATCTACCAACAGAATCTTGCTTGATAGAATCACCATATAATTTATAGAGTTATTTACTTAATATATTTACACTCATAAGTTATAATGATTATAAATAAAAATATTTTTTTATTTATTAATTCAAGTTTTTTACCAAACATTCACTAAATATGTTAATTATCAATTTGGTTTAATTTTACTTCTTTGCTAAGTGGGCTTTTAGTTTGCATTTAATTTGTTATTTTAGCTATAACTCAAGCCATTATGTACTATGTGTATATGTTTATGGGTTTCTTAATCTCAAGTTTAATTTGTATAATGTGTGATTTACATTAGTTAATTAACTAGACCCTCAACTTGTAGGGGTATGAAACCAAGAGATCAATTGATGCGGTGATATTTTCGAAGGGAAGAAGATGGAACTTATGGTATAGTAATGTATAAATGAAATTTGATTTTTATAAAAATTTTTAACATTTATTTTGTGAATTTTTTATCTCTATTTTGGTTATCTTGGTAGTTATTATATATCATTCAGGTGATTCATGAGAAATGTACTCCACAAAAGGGCTACATTAGAGCATGCCTTAAAAGTAATGTCGGTTACCCTTTTTTGTAACCTTAGCTCTAAATGTTGTTTGTTTAGAGCAATCTCAACCTAAAGTTTTACTTTCACCTTAATTCACAAAAAATGCTAATGAACTATGATATAAAGATGACTGATTCTACATTGGGTGTTAGCTTAAACTAACATTTACGAATCTTTGGGTGGTTGGATTAGAAAGATGATAGGATTGCATACTAATAATTCTCTTTTACAAATGTATTGTGTAATTATATAAATACTAATAATGGTTTTCATAATAACTTTGAAGTTAAATTTGTTTATGAAATAATAATATATTAAGATGATTGATCACTTGAGAATTTTTTGTATTACATAGTCTCTTCAAACACAGTCTCTTCAAAGTTATCGGGTAAATTGTTGAGATATTTATCTCTCTTTGTATATCTTGTTAAAGTGAGAGCCTTGTGTACTTGGGTATGAATGTGATCTCCATATCTATCTTATCTTATCATAATATGTGGAAGCATTTAATATATGAAGGCTAGATAATAAAACAAATTGTACCAGTATCTTATCTTGACAATCTTACCTCAAAAGATTGAAGAGATCAATCATAAAAAATCTTGAATACGAGAATTATTATTCTTCGAATTTGGACAGATTTTTGTTAGCAGATAAAGATTGTGATATCTTATTAGATAGTAAAATATATTTATTTTAACATTTGAATAAGTCATATTAATTAATGACCAAATGGAAGAATATATCCATCCATTATTTAAATTCCACAAGAATTTTAAAATTGGATTTGAAAATATATCAATTATCATTGGTAGTTACTTATAAATTACTATAAACTATTATGAAAGCTCTCATTTATAGAGATTGTCTGATAAATGTGTAAAATAAGTGTTTTAAATCTCTATATCTAAGTATATTGCATGGTAATTCATAATATTTGTAAATCCAAAATGAGATTATTATTTCTTCTTTGTTATAATATCATCAAATCATATCCCCCTCTAATTCTATCCAATCAAACACAACCTAAAGAGTAACTAGGCATGAAGAAGCATTATAAGAGCTTGTACAAGCTACCATTTTTCTAATCTTGCTTTTCCTGTTGTGATAGATTCTATTAATGTATTAGAATGTATCAAACTTAAATGACATGGGACTCATTGAAATTTTAATTTAGAGATTTTGGGAGCTATATCTCCTTCCATCATCAGCATGCTCCATAACTATTTGTATGCTTGAAAGGGTTGTAGGTAGAAAAAATGGCTCATTTCTTTACACTCACACATTACTTTTTTTACTAAATACTATCATCTTCAACATTGAGAGAGTTGTTTCGGGCAAAGTCTGGGAACAATCATTCTAAATTTGCATCTGGAAATATGCAAAGACATGACTTCTTGCCTGAAACTGAAATTAATGCTATGAAAGTTGAAGATCCATGAAGTGGTGATGATGGTGAGGCAGAAAATTCAACTCTTGGATTCACCAACTTAGTCTCTCTTAATGATGCCACTGATGAGTTCTTTGATGTTACTAATGCCATTGAGTTCTTTGATTTGACCATCTGATTAATGGATGGTCTTATGAAGTGAACTCTGGTCTTCATGCTCTTGTACCCCAAAAATAAATGTTTTACAACTTTCAAAAAGGTCTTATTAAACCCAATCTCATTTTTCTAATTATGAAGTCTTGTTTTGCAGAATATCAAACAATCAAAGTTATCTGCCAAAACTATTGTCAAGAAGCTCCATGATTTTGATGGTTATACCCATTTTTTCAACTTTTTAATATTTTCCATTATCTTCTATACTTATTGATATATTTATATATATTTGAGATGAGTGATTATAATGTGATTTAACAAGTTTAGAAGTAGTTGATATATTATATATTTATTTTTCACACAAACATAACACACTACATGCATATAAGTGCCCAGTACATTCCACACACACATCCATTGTGCACACTATCACATGGCACATGCCAAACTGCCATCTGATTTGTGTCACACTACATACACATTGAGACTACTACACACAGGCATGTGGTACATTCCATACTACCACCGAAACATGGCTAACTTCCATGTGGTGCATGCCAGACTGCCACATGATGTGTCACCCAATTATTTCACACTAAAATGACATATGATGTGTCACCCTATTATTTCATGCCAGACTACCACATGAGGTGTCACCTTATTATTGCATGTCAGACTACCACATGATGTGTAACCCTATTATTTCATGCCAGACAGCCACATGATGTGTCACACTATTATTGCACACTCAATCCACTTCCTTTGATTTCATGTCAAAAAGTAAACTCATAAAAAACTCATAATCATAAATTTGTAATGAGAAAATTTAAAAAATATAAACCCTAACATTATGAAAGACAATATTCATAACCTAGCAGTATTTCTAGTTTTGCTTTTTTTGAAGTTTTGCATCATATATCTTAAAATGCATTGCTTTTTTAAAGGCTTTTTATTGAGATCCATTAAACAAATATTGCAATTAGTTATGTTTGTTCTTTGTTTCTTGATTATTTGTGCTTAGTTTTCCTATAGATGGACATCATTTGGTTGTATTGTGATGCGATGTGAATTACACTTTTATGGAGGAAAGGAAATTTGGAATATTTAGCAAGCTAGATGTTTGTACATTTTCTCTTAATATGTATGATGAGAAATATATTCTGAGATTCATAACTGATTCCTCTGCTCATGTATGCTACATTTCACCCACATATATCACACTTTTCTGCTGCTGTTAGTTTATTCCTTCATGGTGATTTTAAATTTTCATCTATCTCTTCAATATAAGGAGTGATTGCTCAATGGAGTTGTACATGGGGCACAAATAGTATCATGCAAGATTGGAGACGCATGCTTGAGATAAATAGAAATAGGGACCAGCTTGACACGGGCCCTAATAGTTGTAGTGGAGGTTGGCTAACTTTTATTGGTCTTTGTATTTACTCTAGATAATGATATTCACATGGTGAAAACACTTGCTTTTATGTAACATAAATGTGATCTCATCAATATGAGATTTGGCGAGCCCACATTACTTCGAGATTATGGTTGTTTTGTTGATCGTGTTAATGAAGTATGAGCTATAGCTATCAACAATTGAAGCAGGATGCTAGTCGAGTAGAGGGCCAATAGCTGATGGTGGTGTTGGGATCAGCGTAAGTGCTCCTGGTGGTTCCGTGACTCCAGTGCCTACATGGACTCTCAAAAAGTGCATACTAATGAATGGAACATCAATGACCTCTCCATCTACTTGTTGAGGAATTTCATAGCTCATTAGCGCAATGAAGCTAAGTGCTTTTTAATTATATATTTTTTTTTATTTTGGTGTGTTATTTGTGTAAAAATTGATGGTGTTCTCTGCACAACATTATGTAGATCGTATGTATTCCTGTGGGTCCATATGCTGTAAGGAAGGCTTTAAAGAATAAATCAATTCTTATTTATGAGCTGCCTAATGATAAACTATCTACAGGCCATGGGCTCATTGAAGTTAACAAGTTATATTTCTATTTATATGCCTTTGTTCTTTGTAATCTCATTCTGACCAGAGCTACCTTCGTTACTTTGATCAAAATTTCATTCCTCTTTTGCCTCTTCTATTATCCACCTACTGCATCTCATTTTTTGTCCCTTGTACTATTCTTTCTCTTGGGTGCTTTCAAAGCCCAAGAACCAGTGGCACCCTTGGCTTGGTTTTAAATTTTTTTAATTCCATCTGTATTATTCGTGCATTGTAGGTTCAACCAAGGTCCCATCTTCATTCAAGTAATCAAGGATATTGTCATCATCTTTTGGGAACAAGAATCTTGTAATGGGAGACAAGTGGGTTGATATATATATCTTGGGTTTGCATGATCTTTACCTCCCATGCTCCTGCTGCCAAATAATTTTTTTGAAGAAAGAACATTAATGTTGTTGCTGCCAACAATATTTGTGCCATACCCATGATGGTACTGTACAGGCTCTGTTCACCATTGTGATAAATAGTGATTTTCATCACAGCACCTCCCAGCTAGACTAGTTTTTCTTCTTTTATTATGTTCTTCTTGAACCAGACAAAAAGGATCTTTCTTTGGACTGGCTTTGGACTGACTTTAGGCCATCAACCATGGAGGGGATGGATCTTTGAAGATCATGCATGAAAAATAGAAAAAGCTACTTTTTGATGAAATCTATGTATCTTATAAACTACCCCTTATGATCAAGGTATTTTCACGGCTCAAAGTGTTGAAACCATATTTTTCTTGCTGAAGGCAAGCTCTATCACATTCCTATCATGTTCATCTATCCATACAAAAGCCTTTTGTGTCTCTGTAGCTGCTTGAAACACTCCCCAACCCCCCCCCCCCCCCCCACTATTTATGCTTGTTCCTAGCTTGTATTACTTTATCATCCAACCCTTTGTATTACCTCTCAAGCTTTCTATCCATGACTTGTACTCAGGCATGGTTTAGAAGGGTACAACTCTTCCACTTGTATGATTAGGGTGATAAACTCAAATAAGAATCATTAAACTAAGTAAAGACGACCATAAACAATGAATGAAATTGATCACTAAATCTTTGATGTGCGAGCCATCATGATCCTGATCTGCCATTATCATGAGATGACCTTATCTCAATGCTTTGACACTATCATATTGCTTATGCTATCGCAACCCAAGAATCTATTTGATGTTTTCAATTTCTCTATATCTCAACTTAGACATTGTTCGGCTATCCTTCGCATCAGCATCAATCACTTCTTTGGAAGGAATTGAAGATAGAAACGAAGAATCCACCCACATTGCAGGTGGATTCAAAAATATACCTAGTTGATGAAATCAGTAATGGGAAACATTGTCGGACTGGAAGCAAAAATATTTAATGAGCTCTATATTTTATGTGCATTGGATTTTTTGTGTTTTCTAATCCTTATTGTTCAAAACCAAAATGCATCATGAGTTTTAAATATGATGTTCGATTATAGTATCATGGAAGTTCAATAAACTAAAAGATTTTCATCTGATTAATGATGATTTCTTCATCCAGATTATGTATGGGTCAATTCTAAAGTTGATGCATTAAAAAATTAAATATAGGCTTCATTTTCAAGATGTTCCATAAGCTCTAGTAGTGGTCAACAATATATTACTACATTCTTTTTATATGATGATTCCAACAGCTACTGGGTAATTATTTTATTTCTTCCATGTTGTAAAACAATCTGTTGGTTATTCAATATTTGTTTTATGGATGAAATTTTGCAGAATGATGAGTAAATGCTATATATGTACTAAAAATTCTATAATTCTCTCAATTAGTATACCTTATGCATATTGGTAAATGCTATATAAGTGATGATCATGTCTATAATTTTTGCTTAATTAATAAGTTGTTATAATTTTTATCGTTTAAGTTTGAATTGATCTATTAGCAGAAAATGAAAGAAGTGAATGATGAGTTGAAAAAAATGAAGAATGCAATTCAATATCAGATAACTCATATGGAGTCACAGTTAGTAGCCTTGACAAGATTAATAGCAAACTAAATTCCAATAGAGTACCCACGAAGGAGAGCCTTGCACAAATGCACAAACTAATGATGAAGATAATGATTTAATTTTAAATGATTATACATTGATGTTATGTTTTTGTTTTAACCATGTAACTTTTGTATCATAATTATTTTTGATATATTTTTTGGATTTGTAAATTATAAAAAATAATTTATTGTATATATTTTTATTAAATTTTATATAAAAATTTAATAATACGTAATCAAATTTTTTGTAAAAAACTAAATTATGAAAAAAAGTATAGGAATGAAAATAGCTATGGACTTTTCCCTCACTAATTTAGTTAGAAGATTTGCTATACAAATTCAGTTGAAAATTATTAATTAATACTCTTAATTATGATTAAAATTAGCTAGAAAAAAATATAATTAGCTAGAAAATTTTAATCGTTAAAAAATTTGCTAAAGAATTTTTTTTTCTCATTATTATTTTGTGACGATGACTTTAGCTTGAGATAATTTCTATTGTTAGTCCATCATTATTTTATTTTAATGACAGAAAAATCCCATATAGCTTGGAAAATTTACCGAGTTATTTGAGCTTTTTAATTTAGTGTGTGACAATCAATCTATCGATCGATCTATCTATCTATCTGTCTATTTGTCTATTTATCTATTTGCCAATCTATTTTTCTTTCTATCTATTTGACTATTTATCTATCTGTCAATCTATCTCTCTATCTATCTATGTATCTTTTTGTCTGACTATTTATCTATAAATCTATTAATCTATCTGTCTATTAATCTGTCTATCTATATATCTATCTATCTATCTATTTGTCTATCTATTTGTTTATCTATTTATCTAGCTATCTATCTATCTAGCTATCTATCTATTTATCTATTTGTCTATCTATGTGTCTATATGTCTGTCTATCTGTTCATCTGTCTATTAATCTATATGTCTATATATATGTATATTTGTATGTCTATCAATATGTATATATATATATATATAATCTATATTTTTTTTATATATCTATTTATCTATCGGTCTATCATTGTGTCTGTCTATCTGTCTATTTATTTATTAGTCTATATGTATGTTTATCTATGTATATATCTATCTATCTATTTACTAATCTATCTATGTCTATATGTCTATCTATCTTTCTGTCTATCTATCTATCTAATGATCTCTATGTCTATCTATTTGTCTTAAGTCTATTTATCTATTTATCTATTGGTTTATCTAACTATCTAATTATTTGTGTGTGTGTGTGTGTGTGTATATATATATATATATATATATATATATATATCTATCTATCTATCTATCTTTCTTTCTATCTCTCTGTTTATCTATATGTCTATCAATCTATCTATAATTTTATCTATCTAACAATCTATTTGTCTATCTATTTTTTTATATATATTTCTATCTTTCTATTAAATTATCTATCTATATATCTATCTATTTATTGGTCTATCTATATGTTTATCTATTTGTGCATCTATCTATCTATCTACCCTAATTTTTTGTTGATATTTTTGTCTATGTATCTATGTGTCTATCATTCTAACTAATCTATCAATCTAATCTAATCTATCTGTCTGTATATCAATCTATATATCAATATGTCTATCTATATTTTATCTATCAATCTTTTATTTTGTCTATCTCTCTATCTATCTATCTGTTTGTCTATATGTTTATCTATATGTCTATCTATCTGTCTATCTATATGTTTGTCTATTGATCTATCTAACTATTTTTCTATCTTTCTATATATCTAATTACCTTTCTATATATCTATCTACATGTCTGTCTATCTATCCATCTGTCTATCTATCTATATATTTGTTTATGTATTTATGTGTCTAACTATGTTTCTATATGTATGTTTGTCTATCTTTCTGTTTAGTTATCTATTTAACTAGCTATCTATCTAGCCATCTGAATATTTGTGTGTCAATCTATCCTTTATCTGCATGTCTATTTATTTATCAATCTGTATGTCTATCTATTTGTCTATATATCTATCTATCTATCAGTCTATCTTACTATCTATCTGTTAATCAATCTATTTCTGTCTCAATCTATCTATTTGTCTATCTATCTATTTGTCTATCTATCTATTTATCTATCTATTTATTTATCTATTTATCTATCTATCTTTCTATCTATTTATCAATCAATCAATCAATTTATATATCTATCTATTTATCTATCTATCTATATAAGTATTTTTTTATCGATCTATCTATATATCTATCTATCTATATATTTATCTATCTATATGTTTATCTATCTATCTATCTATTTGTCTATCTATCTGTTTACCTATCTATCTATCTATCTATATCTGTCTATCAATATATTTATCTATCTATTTGTTATATATCCGTTTATCTATATGTATAAATATCTATCTATTTATTTATCTTTATGTCTATCTATCAGTCTATTAAATCTATATATAAATTTGTTTATCTTTATATCTATCTATCTATCTTTCTAATATTTTGTTGATCTATCTGTCCAACTATCTATCTATTTTTATATTTTCTATATGTCTATCATTCTACCTATTAATATGTCTATCAATCAATCTACCAATCTATCTATCATTCTGTATATCTATCTATCTATATGTCTATCTATCTATTTATCTATCTGTCTTTCAATATGTCTATCAATCTATCTATCTATCTAATAATTGTCTATCTATCTATCTATATTTCAATTTATATGTCTGTATGTCTGTCTATCTATGTATATATTTGTCTATCTATCTATCTATATGTCTATCTATCTTCTATCTGTCTGTCTGTCTATCTGTCTGTCCTCTTATCGATCTATATATGTATCTATTTATCTATCTATTTTTTTATCTCTATCTATCTAACTATATATCTATCAATTCCTTTATCCAACTATTTATATATCTATATATCTATATATCTATCTATCTATCTAACTATGTGTACGTCTGTCTATCTATATATCAATCTATTTATTAATCTATCTATATATTTATCTATCTATTTTGTCGATATATCTATATATCTACTTGTCTATCTTTTTTTCTATCTATCAATCTGTCTATCTATCTAATTATCTATCTATCTATTTGTCTATCAGAATTTTTATCAATCTTTCTACATGTTTGTCTATCTCTTGGTCCATTTGTCTAACTATAAGGCTATCATTCTATATATCAATATGTCTATCTATATGTCTAATTATCTTTCTCTCAATTTTTTTATCTATCTTTCTATCTATTTAACAATCTATCTATAAATCTTTCAATCAATCAATCTATTTGTCTTCAATCAATTTATCTAAATGTCTATCTAACTATTTATCAATATGTCAATCGATATGGCTATCTATCTATCTATGTTTTTATGTGCCGATCTATCTATCTATCTATCTGTTTGTCAATCAATCAATCAATATATCTATTTATCAATCAATCTATCTATCTGTCTATCAATCTGTCTGAATATGTATATGTCTATCTATCTTTTTTTCTTTCTTTATGTCTATCTAGACATCTTTCTGTATAACTATCTATTTTCTCGCAATAAGTTTCTATGTCTATATGTCTATATGTCTATCTATCTGTCAATCAATATTTTTGTCTGCCTATCAATCAGTCTATCAGTTAGTCAATCTATCAATCTATCTGTCAATATATCTGTCTCTCTATCTGTCTATCTATCTTTCTATTTCTCTATCTGTCTATTAATCTGTCTATCTATCTATTTGCTATATGTATGTCTATATTTCTATTTATCTATCTATCTATCTTTATATGTATCAGTCTATCTATCTACTTGTCTATTTATTTCTCTATCTATCTATTTATGTATCTATCTACCTATCTATCTATTTATCTATCTAACTCTATCTATTTTTCTATATATCTATCTATATATCTATCTTTCTATTTAGGAATCTGTCAAACTATATTTCTATCTATCTGTCTATATATCTATCTATCTTTATGTCTATTTATCTGTCAATCTATCTATTTGTCTAATAAATGGTCTAATAATCTATATATCAACATATCTTTCGATCAATCTATATATTTGTCTCTATGTCTATCTATCTATCAATTTATCTATCTTTCTATCTATCTATTTGTTTATGTATCTGTCTATCTATTTGTCTATTTATCAATCTTTCTTTTTGTCTATCAATTAGTCTATCAATCTATTTATCAATAAATCTATCTATCAATCTATCTAACTATTTATATATCACCATATCTATAAATTTATCTACTTATCAATCTGTATATCAATCTGACTATCAATTTGTTTATCTATATGTCTATCTATCAATCTGTTGATCTGTTTGTCTATTTGTATGTCTATCTGACTATCTATCTATCTATCTTTATATTTATCTAAATATCTATCCATTTGTTATCTATCTATCTATATGTTAATCTATCTGTCTATCTATCTATTCTTTCATCCTTTCTATTCATCTATCTATCTATCTTTTTTTATTAATCTATCTATTAATCTTTTTATTAATCTATCTATCAATTTGTCATCTATATATCTATCTAAATATCTATCATTCTATCAATCGCCTGTGTATCTTTCTATATCTCAGTGAATTTTTCTTTTTGTCTATCTATTTGTATATCTATCTATTTATCTATCTATTTGTCTAATTGTCTATTTATCAGTCTATCTATCTACAATATGTCTATGTGTCTATCTATCTATCTTTCTATCGACCTATTTATCAATCTTTCTATCTATTTATATATATGTTTGTCTATCTATTTGTCTAGTTATTTGTCTATCTATCTATCTATCCATCCAATCTATCTGTTTGTCTTTGCATCTATCTAACTATCTATTGTATATCTATTTGTTTATTTGTTATCTCTATTTGTATGTATATCTATATATCAATCTATGTATCTATCTATTTGTCTATCTATGTTTATGAATCTATCTATTTATCTATCAATCTATTTATCTGTCTATCTGTATGTCTCCTTGTTTGTTTGTCTCACTTTTTATCTATATATCTATATGTCTATTTTTTTGTCTATCTATCAATCTATCTAATTGTATATCTATCTATATATCTATCAATATAAAAATCTATTTTTCTATCAATAAGTCTATCAATCTCTATATCAATCTATTTAATTTAGCTAATAAAGTTTCTGTACATATTCATTTGAAAATTTTTAATTAATATTCTTAATTTCTTAAAAATTACCAAGGAAAAATATATAAATAGCTAGGGAATTTTCATCGTTAAAAAAGTTGCGGTAGAATTTTTTTTCTCATTAATATTTTGAGACGAGGACTTTAGCTTGAGATAATTTCTATCATTAGTCTATCATTATTATATTTTAATGACAAAAAAATCTCACATAACTATGAAATTTCACTAGCTATTTGGGCTTTTTATTTTAGTGTGTGGACAATCTATATATCTTTATATGTGTCTATCTATCTATATGTCTATCTATTTGTCAATCTATTTGTCTTTCTATCTATTTGACTATCTGTCTATCTATCTATCTCTTTCTCTATCTATCTATATATCTTTTAGTCTAACTATCTATCAA
This sequence comes from Sapria himalayana, assembly GCA_029783825.1. Classification (NCBI taxonomy): domain Eukaryota; kingdom Viridiplantae; phylum Streptophyta; class Magnoliopsida; order Malpighiales; family Rafflesiaceae; genus Sapria; species Sapria himalayana. The sequence continues at coordinate 303,269 of JAREIK010002159.1, read as the reverse complement.
TCATCTAATCTATTTATCTATCTATATATCTATCTATCAATCTATCTATTTTTTTTATCTATTTTACTATCTATCTATCTCTCTATTTATCTATCCGTCTCCCAAAATATCTATCTAGCTATCAATATATTTATATATTTGTTTGTCTATCTGTCTATATGTCTGTCTATCAATCTATCCGTGTATCTATATGTATATATGTCTATCTATCTATATGTCTATATATATATATATCTATATTTTTGTCTATCAATTTATTTGTCAATTTGTCTATAATTGTGTCTGTCAATCTATCTATTTATTTATCGGTCTATATGTCTGTCAATCTGTGTATATATCTATCTATCTATATGTGTGTCTATATGTCTATCTATCTGTCTGTCTATCTGTGTGTCTATCTTTCTGTATATCTATCTATTTATTTTTTTGTCTATTTGACTATCTATATCTATGTATATCTATTTGTCATTAGTCTATTTATCTATATATTAATTTGTTTATCTAACAATCTATCTATTTTTATATTTATCTATATATCTTTCTTTCTATCTCTCTGTTTATCTATATGTCTATAAATTTATCTATCCTTTATACATTTATCTATTTGTCTATATATATTTCTATCTTTCTATCTATCTACATGGCTATGTATCTATCTATTTATTCGTCTATCTATATGTCTATCTATCTGTCTATCTATCTATCTATCTACCTAATATTCTAATAATATTTTAGTCTATCTATCTATCTTTTTATATGTCTATCAATTTGTTTATCAATCTGTCTATTAATCTATCTATCAATATATGTATCAATCTATATATCAATTTGTATATCAATCTGTCTATCAATTATTTTCATTCTAATATTTTCATTCTATTATTTTGTCTATCTTTCTATCTATCTATCTGTTTGTCCTATACGTTTATCTATATGTCTATCTATTTATCTATCTATATGTTTGTCTATAGATTTCTCTAACTATTGGTCTATCTATCTTTATATCTATCTGTCTGTCTATCTATCTATCTATCTATCTATATAACTATATATGTATTTGTGTGTCTATCTATCTGTCTATATGTATGTCTATCAATCTTTCTATTTGGTTATCTATTTAACTATATATCTTTCTATGATTCTAAATATTTGTCTTTCTATCAAATATATGTCTATTTATTTATTTGATAATCTGTATCTCTATCTTATTGTTTATCTATCTCTCTATCTATTTGTCTATCTATCTGCCTATCTGTATATCTATCTAATTGTCTGTCTTTCAATCAATCTATTTGTGTATCTATCTATCTCTTTGTCTATCTATTGGTCTATCTCTCTATTTATCTATCTTTCTATCTATCTATCTATCTATATATATCTATATATCTATCTATCTATCTAAGTATTTGTGTAACGATCTATCTATATATCTGTATATTTATCTGTCTGTCTATCTGTCTGTTTATCTATCTAACTATCTATTTGTCTATCTATTTATCTATCTATTTGTTTTTATATCTATTTATCTATATGATATCTTTCTATCTATCTATCTAATATCTATCTGTCTATTATATCTATATATAAATTTGTCTCTCTCTATCTTTCTATGCATCTATCTAATATTTTGTCGATCTATCTGTCTAATTATCTTTCTATTAATTTGTTTATTTATCTATCTATCTATTTTTCTATCTTCCAATCTATCTTTCATTCTACCTATTAATATGTCAATCAATCAATCTATCTATCTATATGTCAATCTAAATGTTTATCTATCTATCTTTCAATATGTCAATATATCTATCTATCTAATTTTCTATCTATCAATCTATCTATCTATCTATGTGTCAATCTATCTATCTATCTATGTGTCAATCTATGTATATATTTGTCTATCATTCTATCTATCTATCAATTTATCTATTTATCTATCTATCTATCTTTCTGTTTATTTATTTGTCTATTTATCTATCTATCTATTTATCTATTTTTTATATATCTATCTATTTATCTATATATCTATCTATTTCATTATCCATCTATCAACCTATCTATCTATATATAAATCAATCAATCAATAAATCAATTAATCTTTCTATCAATCTCTCTATCTATCTATCTATATAGCAATCTATTTTTCTTTTTATCTATATATTTGTCTATTGATTTGTCTATATTTTTTTATATCTATTTGTCTATCTTTTCTTCTAACTTTCTATATGTCTAACTATATATATTACTTTCAATCAATCAATTAATCAATCAATATATCTATCTATCTATTTATCTATTTGTCTATTAGTCTTTTTATCTATCTATCTAAATCTATCTATATATTTGTCTATTTTTTGGTCTCTTTTTCTATCTATAAGGCTATCTATCTATCTATATGTATATTTTTTGTCAAACTATCTTTCTATCAATCTTCCTTTCTATTACTCTTTCAATATATTTATCAATTAATCTATAAATCTATCAAACAACCAAGTAATCTGCCTGTCTATCAATTAATCTATCTAAATGTCTATCTAACTATTTATCTATATGTTTATTGATATGTTTATCTATCTATTTATCTATTTGTCTATGTGCCTAATAATCAATCAATCTATCTATCTATTCATATATCTATCTATCTATCTGTCTATCTGTCTATCTATCTATCTTTATGTCTAACTATCTGTTTCTCTATCTATATATCTATATGTCGGTCTATATGTCTGTCTATCTGTCTATATATATTTCTATGTGCCTATCAGTCAGTCTATCTGTCAGTATATCTAACAATCAATAAATCTATCTATATATATGACTATTATCTGTCTATCTATCTTTCTATTTTTCTATTGTCTATATATCTTTTTATGTATCTATTTGTATATATGTCTATCTATCTATCTATTTATCTTTCTGTCAATCTTTCTATGTATCTATATGTCTATCTATTTGTCTATCTAGCTTTCTATCTATGTGTCTATCAACCTATCGATTTATCAGTCTATTAGTCTATCGATTTTTTATCTATCTATCTTTGTTTCTTTCTATCCATCTATCTGAAAAACTATATGTCAATCTATCTGTCTATATATCTATCTATATTTATGTCTATCTATCTGTCAATCTATCTATCAATCTTTCTATTTATCTAATAAATAATCTAACAATCTATCTATCAATAAATCAATCTATCTATCTATCTATGTGTCAAACTATTTATCTATCTATCTGTCTGTCTATATGTCAAAATGTCTATCATTATATCTGTCTATCTTTCTATCTATCTATTTATTTATCTGTCTGTCTATTTGTATGTCAATATTTTTGCCAATCTTTCTATCTTTCTTTCTATTTATCTGTATGTCTATCTATCTATCTATTTATCAATCTTTCTTTTTGTCTATCAATTAGTCTATCAACATATCTTTCAATTTGACTATCTTTCAATCTCTCTAATATTTATCTACCACCATATCTATCAATTTAGATGCTTATCAATCTGTCTATCAATTTGTTTATCTATATGTATATCTATATTTTGATCTATTGATCTGCCTGTCTATTTGTATGTCTATTTGATATTCTATCTATCTATCTATCATGCTTTTTATCTACATAATAATTTATTTGTTTATCTATCTATCTATATGTTTATCTATCTATCTATCTATATATCTATGTATCTATCTATTAATCTATCTATCTATCTATCTATTTATCTTTCATTCTTTTTTCAATCTATCTTTCAGTTTGTTTATTAATCTATCTATCAATTTGTCTATCTATATTTCTATCTAAATGTCTTTTTTTTGTCTATCTAACTGTGTATCTTTCTATCTATCTGTCTTTTTTGTCTTTTTGTTTTCTATTTTGGTATATCTATCTGTTTATCTATCTATTTGTATAATTGTCTATCTATCTATATGTTTATGTGTTTGTCTATCTATCTTACTATCTACCTATCTATCAATCTGTCTATTTAATTAAATATCTATTTGACTATCTATCTATCTATCTATATGTCTCTCTATCTGTCTGACTATCTATTGTAAATCTATTTTTCTATTTGTTATCTCTATTTATCTATATATCTATCTATCGATATATATATGTATCTATCTATCTGTATGTCTATGTTTCTATCTATCTGTCTATTTGTCTATCTATCTATTTATCTATCTATCTTTTTTCATTTCTATCCGTCTGTCTCCCAGTTTGTTTGTCTACCTTTCTATTTGTATATCTATATGTCTATTTTTCAATCTATATATCTATCAATATGTCAATCTATCTGTTTATCAATATTTCTATCAATCTACCTACCATTCTATCTATAAATCTATCTATGAAAATATGTATCAATCTTTCTATCAGTCAATATATCAATATTTCTAACTATTTGTATATCTATATATCTATTATTCTATTTGTCTCTTGATCTTTCTATAAATATTTATATCTATCTATTTATATATCTATCTATTTGTATATCTATCTATCTATTGATCTTCTATCTATATGTCTATATATATGTATATCTCTCTATCTATCTGTTTGTCTATTGATATGACTAACTAACTAACTATCTATCTATATTTTAATCTATCTATCAATCTCCCTATAAATCTATCTATCAATTTGTCTATCAATCTATCTTTCAATCAATCAATCTATCTGTCTATCATTTAATCTATCTATCTATTTATCCATCTATCTATCTATCTATATATCTATCTATCTATCTATATGTTTGTTTATCTATGTATCTGTCTGTGTTTCTATTGATCTATCTTTCTTTCTATGTATTTATATATCTATCTGTCTGTCTGTCTATTTGTAAGGCTATCTATCTAACTACTTGTCTATCTATTTGTTTGTATATATCTATGTCTATCTTTCTATCTGTCTATCTATCTATCTATCTGTCTGTCTATCCTTTTGTCTATTTATCTATCTATCCATATCTCCATATCTATTTATCTATCTGTCTGTCATCTATCTATCTATTTATCTATCTATCTGTCATCTATCTATCTATTTATCTATGTTTCTATCTGTCTGACTATCTATCTATCAATCTATTTATCTATTTGTATGTCTATATGTCTATCTATCTGTGTATTTGTCTATCTATCAATCTATTTGTATATATTTTGAATGTCTATCTATCAATTTATCAATCTATGTATTTGTGAGTCTATTGGTGTGTCTATCGATGTGTATATATTTCTATCTATCTGTCAATAAGTCTATCTATCTATCTATCTATCTATCTCTCTATCAATTATATAGCTATCTATTTGTTTGTAAATCATTCTGCCTATCTATCTATTTATCTACCTATCCATATGTATGTCAATCAATCTATCTGTCTAAATATCTATTTATCTAAATCTATCTATCTTTTTATCTTTCTATATATTAGTCTATCTATCTATATATCTATCTTCTCTATATATTTGTCTATTTATCGATATAATAATATTTAAATATATCTGTCTAATAATATAACTATATATTTATCTATCAATCTATCTACGTGTCTATCTATCTATATATGTATAAATCTATCTTTATATCTATCTATCCTTCTATTTTACT
>JAREIK010002159.1:241467-294647 GCA_029783825.1 Sapria himalayana | reverse complement strand
GCAATGGATTAGCGATAGATATTACCTAGCTAATAAAATATGGATTTAGCTACGGTTAAGCAACAAAATTTTCCTAGCTAATAAAATCCATAAATTAGAGATGGATTTAGCGATGAAATTTCTCTAGCAAATAAAATTCTTAATTTAGCGACAGATTTAGCGACGGAATTGCCCTAGCAAATAAAATCCTTAATTTATCGACGGATTTAGCGACAGAATTTACCTAGCTAATAAAATCCATAATTTAGCTATGAAATTAGCGACGGATTTTCCCTAGATAATAAAATCCATAATTTAGCTACGGATTTAGCGACAGATTTTCTCTAGCTAATAATATCCGTAATTTAGCTACGATTTTAGCGACGAATTTTATTTAGCTAATAAAATCCGTGATTTTGCTACGGATTTAGCAACCAAATTTCTCTAGCTAATAAAATCCATAAATTAGTGACGGATTTAGCGATAGATTTTCTCTAGCTAATCAAATCCTTAATTTAGTGATGGATTTAGCGACGAAATTTTTCTAGCTAAAAAAATTTATAATTTAGTTACAGATTTAGTGTTGGATTTTCTCTAGCTAATAAAATCTGTATTTTAGCTATAGATTTAGTGATAGAATTTCCCTAGCCAATTTTTAGTTATTTAATTTTTTAAAATTTATTATTAGTTTTAATATTTTATTTATTTTGTTTATTAAATGTATGTTAATGGTCTATAGATGAGCAATCCTTGAAAGATATATTCTCCTCATAAAATAATAAAAAAATTATATTATAAATAAATAATTAAAAAATATATAAAAAAATTGTATTAGTAAGGTCTAAAAAAACTATTTTTATGATGTATTAATTTTTTAAAAAATTATACAAAAAAATTTTTTAAAATTATAAATTAAGAAACTTAGAAATTTCTATTAAAGTAAAATTAAATAATAAATTCAATAAGTATAATAATTTTTTTCGATATTTTAAAAATTAAATTAACATATATTAAAATTTCTACAAATATAAACGTAAATTAATTCATTATATGATAAAATAGAAAATATTTTCAAAAATATCTGAATTGATGAATAAACTAGTAAAAATTAATATTATTATAAGTAAAAAAAAATTCTGATTATAGTAAACTTTTAAAAAAATAAATAATACAAATTTTGAAAATCTTGAAATATAATAAAAATATAATTTTTTTAATAAAATTAAAAGAAAATAAATTAATATTTATAAATAAATACATAGATGTTTGATCCTACTAAAATTTATACGAATTAAACAATTGTTTAATATTTTTACAATTAGCTTTTAACATTAAGTTTTTATTAAAATAATAAATATTACTTTTTTTTAAATATCTTCTCACTTTAAGTAATTTTTTGAATTTTAAAAATTATTAATGATATCAAATAATATGAAATTGTATGCCTTTAAAATTATTTCATATTATTTTCGTAAAAATTAATATGAATTCTTAAAAATGTATAACCATAAAATATAAATTTTTATATATTTTTAACATTTAAAGTATTTTGTAATTCTTAGGTGAGTGGCTAGAAGACAAATCATCTTTTTATTTATGTCTTATTATAAGAAGTTTGTTAATTTTGTAACTATTTGATATTTTTTTATAAGGCTAAACATATTTTTTTAATTGTTTATATATTTATTGTTTAATTAATATTATAATAAAAAATCATAAGGTGTTTGTTTTTCATGTGTACCTTGCTACACGCACATTAATTTTGTTGAAATAAATATGATAGTAAATAAAATTAATGAGTCTTTTTGATTAATATATATATTGCTTATTTAATGTTTTAATAATTAATAATATTAATAATTTGCTAATATATACATTCACTTGTCGAGACACGATAATCTCTAACAATTGAAGCAAACCTCCTCATTCGGCCATCTATCTCTCAACACCGATGCATCAACATATAATCGAGGTTTATGTTTTAGTATGTTATTTGATTTGAGGTACCATTTTATCCATCTATTCATCATCAACATATAATCAAAAATTAAGTTTATGCGTATTGATTCTGTTATTTATTGTTTCTGAAATTCTTCTCCTTTATCCACAATGGTTTGTTTGGATTTCATATATATACTTAATCATAAACATACTTCATGCATTAGTGATATAATGCATTGTCATTGTGTGAATTTTGATGGTGCACAGTAGGTATGCTTAATTAATAACTGCTTCAATATACATAACTATATACTGTATACAAAAATAGTATACATAAATATAAGTGTATTTTATATAAGTGTATTTAAACATAACTATATCTATATAACTATAAAAATAGTATACATAAACTATTTAAACATAACTATATCTATATAATTATAGAAACAGTATACATAAACTTTTACTATACTTTATAACTAATTTATAAAAATTGTAAAAACTTATAATTAAAAATGTAAAAACATCTAATATTGGAATTTAAGGTATTTTAATTTAACTAATCAAACTAAACACATCACAACCCCTGAATGAGAGTCCCCTAGGATCGTGATAATAAACCCTTGTGCAATGTCATCTTTAAATTATTTTGGGTCATTATAAACTCATTATGTACTCATATCAAATAATTACTTTTCAATGTTGTCCGAGCCACTTGTATTTATTGTATGATCAATAATTGAGAAGTTAATTCATCCATCCATTTATATTGGACCATAAAAGAAAGATATATTATGATTCCTACGGCTAGAATGATGTATATTCATTTCATTCTAGCTTAATAGCCACCAGAGGGATGACATTTTATAAGTCATATGAGGGTTGATTATATTCATACTAGCACCATAATTTGATTACATTTCTAATTTGAACCAAAGAAAAGAGATTATAAATTTAATTTAAAACATATATTTAGTCACTTACATGATTTGTATGCCATATGATCATTTTTTTATATATTATATCTTAAATTTTTAATATTTCTAAATTGTTTGTGGGAATACAAGTTGACAGGTTAATAGCCCGCCTAAACCCAAGCTAAATCCAACACATCAACCTGCATTATGTTCAAATCCATTGTAAGAGACTAAGTATAGAACTATTCATCATGTATAATGAAAATGATAAATCATGGTTTTATTATTGTTTTGGATGGCACAACAAAGAAGCTTGAACAAAGAGACCTTGCTTATGATGTCGCATAAAGGTATTTTGTAAGTTTTCGAGTTGATCACATAGCAATTAAAAATATATCAAAAATAAATTAATGATCAAGAATAATTATTAGTCTTGCAAAGGAGCCAAAAAATCCAAATTATTTAGAGAAAAAAGAACATGAAAATAGAGTAGGCTTATAGATCTTAAGTAGCAATTACATGCATAACAAGAAATCCAAATCATTCTAATCTTCAAATAGAAAAAAAAATTAGGTTTGCATCTCTTAAATTACAAAACAAAATAACAAAAATAATTTAATATTATCCATTGATATCACTAAAAGGTAGGAATATTGCTTTGAGAAGTATTTTCTTAAATTAGTTCAATTTTAGAATTTTATTAAATAGATTTTCTTGACAATGAAAGTACTATTCATTTTATTTTGTTGCTTCCAAAAATAGCACTAACATTTATCTAACTTTGCAAAAAAAATGGAATTCCTCCACAACACTAATAATAATAATAATACTTAATATTTACATCCTTAATCTATTTATATATATACATATATATAATGGATAATTATGTTATGGAATCCAAAATAAAAAATATATATTATTTGGGTTATATTTTAGCACCTCAATTTGGATACTCATCATTATCCCAACATAATTAAAAAAAACATTATGCATAAACTCATTTCTACTTACTCGGTATGTATAAACGAGTTTATGCATATGTTTATGCATATAGAGTATGTATAAACTTTATATGCATATGTTTTTATTTATGAAAAAAATGAGTTTCTACAAAAACTCGAATGCATACTCGAGTATATGCATACTGTATGATTAAAAGAAGGTATTTATCAGTAAAGGAATTTGGAAGACCCAAATCATAAATATTTTGGATTTGGGTCCCCAAATGGTATATTAAAATTAAAAATTATAATAAAACATTATTATTTTTATTTTGGTTCCCCTTAATATTTTTTCTTATAACTTGATAACTTTTATCCACTTTTGATGCACTGAAGTGCATCAACTTTGTTTATCTCTCATAAGTTTTTAATAAATTTAAATCTAAAATAATAGTTTTAGAATTCAAAAATCAATTTTTGATTCTCATATGGTTTACCAAAATAGACTTCTTCAAAGAATAATGATAGGTTAAAATCCATGGGTTACACCTAATTAATGATGCTACCAACCATCTAACTAGTAACTTTTTAGAAATCTTGGATTCAAAAAAACTTTATAATAATAACGCAAGTTGGATTTGATAATTGTAAGTGTTAGAATTATGATTATATGGGTAACTATATGTATACCTACATGTAACTATATTTATAGTTACATGTATAATAACATACAACATTATATTTAACTATATGTGTATTACTATGTATAAATATTTTTATAACTATTTATAAATATTTTTATACCTATATAACACTCTACAACATTAAATATAACTATATTTATAACTATGTATATATACATACATATATATATATGTATAACTATTTGTATGAATATATTTATATATAACTATATGTTTAAATATATCAAAATATTAATAGCTATATATACTATATGTATAATAACATATAACTATAAATAATTGTATCTTATTATATATATAACTATAAAAGCTGTATACTTAACTATATTTAAATATATAATTTAGATCTTATATTTAATATACATTTGTATATATTAGTATATAAAAATGTATTTTACTATATCTATACCTATACATATCTATATGTATAAATATATGAAATTATATGAATAAATATATATACCTACATGTATAAATATAAATATAACTATATGTGTAACTATATGTCTAACCACATATAACTATATTTATAATTACATGTATTAAGACATAAAACATTATGTTTAATTATATGTGTATAACTATATATAAATATTTGTAAAACTAAATAAAACTTTATATAATTAAATATAACTATATTTTTAACTATTTATACATATATGTTTACATATATGTAAAATATTTGTTTATAACATTGTATATATTTATGTATAACTAAATATAATTACTCGTATGAATATATATATATATATATATATATATATAACTAAATGTTTAACAATATATAACTTTTTATAACTATATATATTATATGTATAATAACATATAACTATAAATAATTCTATCTTACTATATGTATAACTATAAAAACTGTATACATAACTATATTTAAATATATAATTAACAACATGTATTTAATATGCATTTTTATATATTAGTATGAAAACCATATTTTAGTATATCCATACCTATACATAACTATGTGTATAAATATATGAAATTATATGAAAAAATATATATACATACATGTATAAATATAAGTTTAATTATACATATAAATATATGTATAACCACATGTAACTATATTTATAATTATATGTATAAAAACATACAACATAATGTTTAACTAAATGTTTATAACTATATATACATATTTGTATAACTATAAAAAACTCTATATAGATAAATATAACTTTATTTTTAATTATGTATACATATATGTATACATATATGTAAATCTATATAATTGTTTATAACTTTATATACATTTATTTATATTTACTTATAACTATTTGTATGAATATATCTATATATAATTATATGTTTAACTATAAGTAACTATTTATAACTACATTTAGTATATGTATCCTAACATAAAATTATATATGAGATAATACAATTTTGTTGCACTAACTTGAAATAAAATGGCTGAAGATATAATGTCAACAATATGTATGCACATATCATTAGAGTGTCCGTTGATTATGCTCATATATGGTATAATACAAATAAGGGTTGTACTCTTACCTAAACCCAACCATTGGGCCTCAGGCTCAAATATGAACTTATGTATAACAAAAGATATAATATTTGATAGGTTTGTACCGAAAAAATTTTATTTTCTTTTATATAATTCATCATTCTAACACTACACTCTCTATGTGTCTCTCCCTCCATCTATAATTACTCTATCTCTTGTAATTTTTCTTTCTCGCTCTTCTTTCTTGCTTGTTCTCTCTCTCTCTCTCTCTCCACCCCCTTTTTCTCTCTCCCTATCTCTCTCCCTCTTTCCTCCCATTCTCTCTCCCTCTCTCCCCCCACTCTCCCCCTCTCTCCCTTTCACTATTTCTCTCCCGCTCTCTCTTCCTCCTTCTCTCTCTCTCTCTCTCTCTCCCTCTCTCTTTCCCATCTCCCCATTTCTGTGCCCCTCTTTTTATCCACCTTATCTCTCTTTCTCCTCTCTCTCTCTCTCTCCCTCTTCCTCTCCACCTTCAAACTTTGAATGCCTTTCTTCTTTGTTTTCCTTTCTTTTGCATTATCGTATTTTGCACCCTTTATCTAGTATTACTATTATATCTATTAATCTTTATCCTGCTAAAAATTTCTTTATCTATGAATGTAGATTTTGCAAACACATTGCCTCGATATTCATGATTTTTAATTTTTAAATATTCATTTGTAATTAATTTTATTTAATTAGTTGTATATTTTGAAGTAATAGAATGTTTTATTTAAAATAATGATTGTGCATTATTTTTTGTAAATAAAATAGGGCAAAATGAGTTTAGATCATCAATTGATGTACAGAAGGGGTTATTAATGATTTTTTGAATAAAGTTATTTGACTGGACATGAAACTTTCATCAATTATGCATGTAGTCAATCGAAATTGATGGATGGAGAAAAAAATTAAGTGTCCATGTAATCATCACAAGTATCAAAATATCTCTTTTCGTGATGTAAATACTATAAGATATCATTTGGCTAAATATGACTTTGTGTGCCAAATTATTTTGTTTGGATTTATCATGGGGAAAGTACAATGGCTCCGAATATTGACCAAAATGAGGGTACTGAATCATTTGGTTGTGATGAATAAACATCAAACACATACCATAGAATGATCACTGCTAGTTCTGACTTCAGAATGGATTACATGGATGTACCTCCCAATCATGAAGCTTAGAAAGTTTATGAAATACATAAAGCTACAGATAAATAATTGTTGCCTGGTCGTAAAACAAATTTGCAATTGTCACTTGTGGCTCGACTAATAAGCATTAAGTAAAAAAATTATATGTCTGAGAAATTTTTGGATTAGGTGACAAAATTGATGAAGGAGATTATTTTGGATAATAATTTGATCACTAACAACTTTTACAACACTAAGAAGTTACTGAGAGGAATGGGTCTACCACTGAAAAGAATTGATTGTTGTTTAAATGGATGCATGCTATATCGGGGCGGTGATAGTGATTTAATTAGCTGTAAGTTTTGAGATCATCCTCAATTTAGGAAGGCACCTCGTATTGTAGATACGCGACAAAAATTAAAGGTTGTCTTAAAGAAGATGTATTATTTTTCATTAATACCTCGATTACGGAGACTATATGCATCAAATGCAATAGAAAATGATATGAGGTGGCATTGTGAGCATGAGGTTGAAGAAGGGGTAATGTGTGATCCATCAGATTCACTTGCTTGGAGCATTTTAATTATATACATAAATATTTTGCAGAAGAAAGTCAAAATGTGAGATTCGGTCTCTACACTGATGGATTTCAGCCATTTGAGAAATCTGGAGAATAGTATTCAACATGGACAGTGATAGTGACACCTTATAACATTCCTTCGTGGTTGTGTATGAAGGAGCAATATATGTTTTTGTTAATATTGGTTCCAAGGAAAAAAAATCCAAAAGCCATGCTGGATGTTTTCTTATAGCTTCTTATTGAAGAGTTAAATTATTTCCATGACAAATTCTAATTCATTTACCTTCAAATTTAGTGGTAAACAGTCATGGTTTGATAACTATCGTAAGTTTCTACCTAAGAATCATCCATTTCAAAGAAATATAACTACATTTTGAAAAAATAAACCTGTGATGAAGGTTGCTCTAGTAGTTCGTTCAAGACATGATATTATGACAAAGATTCAGAGTTTGGGTTTGAAAAAGGTAACTGAAAAAGAAGCTACTGGAAGTAATGAATGAATAGATAAATTATTTGGGTAGAGGAAACATAGAATATTTTGGGACTTGCCCTATTGGAAGTCCAATTTAATTCGTCATAACTTAGATGCAATGCATATTGAAAAATAATATGTTTGACAATGTTATCAACACTCTCCTTAATATAGATGGAAAAACAAAAGATACTTTAAAATCAAGACAAGAGCTGAATGATTACTACCGACATCCTGAATTTAAACTGAATGAGGAAATAAGAAAATTCACAAAATCTTGATACACACTTGATAAGAAGGCAAGACAGATATTCCGTGAATGTGTTACAAATTTGAAATTCCCTGATGGATATGTGCCAAATATGGGTGGATGCGTGGATAAGAAGAATCTTAATTTATCTGGAATAAAAAGTCATGACTGTCATGTTTTTATGCAACGATTAATACCAAATGCATTCTATGAAATACTTCCCCCAAGTGTTTGGAAGGTCCTTATAGAACTTAGTTTGTTTTTCAAACAGCTAACTACAACCACAATCAAAATAGATGACATGTTGAGGCAAAAGAATAACATTCCACTTATTATTTGTAAGCTTGAACAAATATTCCCACCGAGTTTTTTTTGACTCAATGGAGCATTTTCCAATCCATTTGGCATATGAAGCAAAGATTGCAGGGCCAGTGCAATTTAGGTGGATGTATCCTTTTGAAAGGTAAATACATATAATTTGTTGTGTTATATTATTTCGTACAAAAAGTAATATTGTAATTTAATCTAATTGAAACCTAACATTATGATTGTAGGTATCTTTGTAAGTTAAAATTGAATGTTAGAAACAAGGAAAAAATTGAAGGTTCAATTTGCAATGCATATTTAGTAGAAGAAGCATCATCATTTTGTTCTTATTATTTTGAGGACCATGTCAATATAAAGAATAGAAATGTACCACGAAATGATGAAGATAATGTGATGGTAGAAGATTCTGTGGACAAACTATCTATCTTCAAGCACCCTAGAAGAGTATTTGGAAGAGCAATGAAAAGATGTATGATAGATGAAGAGTACAAAGTAACCCGGAGCTATGTTTTACTTAATTGTAAAGAGGTTGCATCATATATTGAGTATGTATACCAAAAATTGTCGCAGGTTTAATTATAATTTAATTTTATCTTTAATATGAATTATTAAAAATTGATATACACCTTTCTCTCTCTTTTATTATTTGTACTATATTTATGTTGAGCAGTTAAAATATAAGCGACAAGTAATTTCCAACAATGATGTTGATTATATGCTAGAAACTAAATTTGCGAATTGGTTAAAAAATTATGTGAGAATTATTAAGTTTTAAATTTTTGAATTATTTAATTTATTAGTATCTTTTATTTATTAATATCATTTTTTTATTTATATCACATGCAATTGTTTCTTCAAATGGAGATTCAAATATTTTCATTCAGAATCTAAGTAAAGGCTCATTTAAATATGTGACAACCTATCATGGGTATTTTATTAATGAATATAAATTTCACACAATCGACCACTCTTATTCTAAAATAACAATGAATAGTGGTGTATGCATTAAAGGCTCATGTTATAGTGCAAATGAAATTGATTATTATGGTCAACTCAAAAAAGTTATTGAGTTGGAGTATCCTGGAATCAAAAATAACATAATTATATTATTTAAGAGCGTGTGGTTTGATCCTACATGAAATGTGGGTACAAAGATTCATTCGGATTATAAGTTAGTGGATATTAACCATAATCACACATATAATCAATATGAACCATTTATTATGGTAGTTCAAGCTACTAGAGTATATTAATTGTACATATCTGAGTTTATCTCCTGATAAGAGAGATTGGTGGGTGATTTGCAAAATCAAAGCCCGATCAAAATTTGAAGTACCAACACCATAACAAAGAAGTGCATACTTAGATATGCACCGGCATTCCAGGAAGATGACATAAATAATATTGAGCTTGTAAATGTAGATGAAGATCCAGAAAATTTATGAGACTCAAATGGTGGCATAATAGAAATTGAAGATTATCAATTTCTATCTGAAGATGAGTTCGAACTTCTATCAGAATCAGACAAAATATTAGAAGATCAATTGGAGGACGACAGTGGTGCCAATAATTAAAATGTTATAATATTTTTATAATTTAAACTATCAAAGACTTTTTATATTTTGTTGAAATCTATTTGTGTGTTTTATTCGAAAATGCATACTTATTCATCATATCTCTAATATTTGTTCTATGTTTTATTTTGTACAGAAGATGGTGCCTAAAAAACGTGGTCATGGTAGAGGTCGAAAGAAGTACTGAGTGTATGAAATTGGCTCTAAGGGAGTGGCATCTTGTTGTAGTAGTCGTGCTTCTAATTCATCTGCCTCAGCAATGATCGATGAGTCGGTAGAACAACAAGCACTGGAAACAAATGAACGTATTATAGTTAGGGATACCAAAATGAAAAAAAATGATGAGCAAATATCTAATTTGAAGGAAGGATATATGAAATTAAAGAACAGAAGGATGAGCATTATACTAATTTGATTGAAGAAATGCAAAAAAATTAAAGAAATGAACCATGAGATCAAAGAAATTGAGAATGAAATGCAACAGCAATTGTCCTATATGAAGTCATATTTAGCGACATCGGCGAAACAGATAGCATTCCAAGATCCAATTGCAAATCCTCGCAGGAGAGGCTAGCATTCCCTACAAATTATAACGATGATTAAGTATGAAAATTATTTCTGAACTGTTATTTAATTTTTTCTATGTGCAGCAAATAATTATGATATTATTTTGTAGGTTTTAATTTTTGTTATTCTATTTTTGTTCTTTGCTTTTCCGATTAACCTAATTATGAATCTTTGTAAGACATATTATGCGAAACAAAAGAAAAAATCTTGATTTAAAGCATTCAGACATTATCAAGTTCATTATAATGCTTGGGTCCAATATTTATTGATTTCAACTTTATCAAAAAGAGGGCTAACTTATCTTATCTTTATTATTCTTAAAACATTTTATTTTTGCACTCTCTTTATCTCTAAATATAATTGCTGGACATATTTTAGATTTTTTTTGAAGCTGTATGACAATCAACTTAATTTGTGTTTGTTCATTTCTATAATAATTATTTTTATATATCTGTGAATATGTTTTTGTGTATCCTATTTTTTAAGTAGAGTTTTAGCCTATTATAGGTATATAAAAGCCTATTTTCAGCAGCGACAGTAGTGGCAGCGATGACAGCGATGGTAGTGACGGTAGTGGTGGTAGAGAAAGTGGCAGCGGCAGGGGCAGCGATAGCGGTAGTAGTGGCATTAGCGGCATTGACAGTGGGAGCAATAGCAATGGCAACAAATGCGGTATATACATACGTATATAGTTATTATATATGTACATATAATACTATAGTATTTTAAGTAGATATATACTGAGTATATATATGTACTCAGTATATATGTACGCATAATACTATAGTTATATGTAAATATACTACAGTAATATATGTATGAGTGAAATGCTTGTATATATGTACATATTTACTACAATAATATATATTTATCAAAACATAGTTTATTTATTTATTTTGATTTGATTGGGTGATTTAAATTTCATATAGATATGGTACGACCATGTTTCCCATACGAATCTTGTATAAGTAAAAAGATATTTAAACAAACATGATGCACCGTGACCTGGACAACTTTTTTGCAACAAAGAGTTGGTGATTAGAGGAGCTGAGGGAGCTAAAGAAACATCAATGCATGAATAGATTATACTTTATACACTGTCGGTAGATACATTGATTAATAAGATGTTATATAACTTTGTTATTTTGTTTGTTTCAGTTATTTAAAAATTTGTATTAGAATAAGTCATCAAATAATTTTTTTTTTGTTTAATTTAAATTTTTATTTATAGTTTCTATTTTTATTTAATTAAATTTAAAAAACTTAATTTATTTAATTAAATTTTTGTTGAAACTGTATGACGATCAACTTTAATTTGTGTTTGTTCTTGTCTATAATAATTATTTTTATATATCTGTGAATAGGTTTGTGTTTCTCTGAATTTTTTAGGTAAAGTTTTAGCCTATTATAGGTATGTAAAAGCCTATTATTAGTAGCGGTAGGAGTGCTAGCTGTGACAACAACTATAGTGATGGTAGTGCCAGTAGCAGCGGCAGAAGTGGCAGTGGCGATAGTGGTAGTGATGGCAGCGGCAGTAGCAGCGGTGATAGCAATGGTAGTCATGGCAGCTGAGGTAGTAGTGACAGTGGCTGCAATGGAGGTAGCACCGGCCATAGTGGCATCATCAGTGTAGCAGCGGCATCAGTAGCAGTAGCAGCTATAGTGGTGGTAGTGGCAGCGGTGGCAGCAATAGTAGCGGTGGTAGCGGCGGTAGAACAAGCAGCAGTGGCAACAAATGTAGTAGCCACAGTGGTAGTGGAAGTAGCGACAAAAGCTGCATCGACAACAGGAGCATCACGATGGTAACAAATGTGGCATATACGTACGTATATAGTCAGTATATAAGTACATATAATTCTAAAAGTACTTTATGTACATATATACTTAGTATATATGTACTTGGTATATTTGTATGCATAATACTATAATTTATATGTACAAATACTATAGTAATATATGTACGAGTGAAATGATAGTATATATGTACATTTTTACGATAGTAATATATATTTATCAAAACATAGTTTTTTTTTATTTATTTTGATTTGATTTAGTGGTTTAAATTTCTTACAAATGTGGTAACGTTTTCTTTCCCATACGAAGCTAGTATAAGTGAAGGAATTTTTCAACAGATATGAAGCACTGTGACTCGGATAGCTTTTTCACGGTAGAAAATCGGTGATCAGAGGAACAGAGGGAGATAAAGCATTATCAATGCATTGATAGATTATAATTTATGCACAGTCGGTAGATATATTGATTAATAAGATGTAATATAATTTTTGTTATTTTTTTATTTTAGTTATTTAAAATATTGTATTAGAATAAGTTATTAAATGAATTTTTTTTGTTTAATTTAAAATTTTCATTTATAGTTTCTCTTTATATTAACTTTAATATAAAAATATTAAATTATTTTATTAAATTATAATTTAAGTTGTATGATAATCAACTTTAATTTGTCTTTGTTCATGTCAATAATAACTATTTTTATATATCTGTGAATATGTTTGAGTGTCTTCGAATTTTTTGGGTTGAGTTTTAGCCTATTATAGATATGTAAAAACCTATTATCAGCAGCAGTAGCAGTAGTAACAAAGGTAGCGGCGATAGTGGTGCTAGCGACGACAATAGTGGGGGTAGCAGCTACTGTAGCAGTGGCGGTGGCAGTGGTGGAAGCGGCAGTGATGGGCACGGCGGCATTGGAAGTAGTGGCAATGGTAGCAACGACAGTAGCAGGGGCTGCACCGAAAGTAGTGATGGCAGTGGTGGTAGTAGTGGCTCTACCGGAAGTAGCGGCAACACCGGAAGTAGAGGCGGTAGTGGCAGTAGTGGCGGCAGTGGCAGTAGTGGCGGTGGTGGTAGTAGCGGCAGTAGTGGCGAAAATGATAGCTGTGGAAACTTCGGTAAGCAGTAGTAGCACATGCAGCAGGGGCAGCGGCAGCCACTACAGCGGCTAGCACCGACAACAGCAGTGGTGGTGGCATCGGCGGCGACGACATCGGTGGCATCGGTAGCAACGGTGATAGTAGTAGTGGCATTGGCAGCGGCAGCAACAGTCACAGCAGCAGCGGCAGTGAAAGTAGCAGCAACATCACCAAATGCGATATATACGTATGAATAATGTCAGTATATACTTACATATAATACTGTAGTATTTTATGTACATATATACTGAGTATATTTGTACTCAATTTATATGTACACATAATACTGTAGTTTTAATGTACATATACTATAGTAATATATGTCCGAGTGAAATGCTAGTATATATTTACATATATACTCTAAAATTATATATTTATCAAAACATAATTTTTTTTTATTTTAATTTGACTAAGTGGTTTAAATTTCTTATAGATATGATACTGTATTGTTCCTCATACAAAGCTTGTATAAGTGATGAGATTTTCACTAGACATTATCTGCCGTGACTCGTATAGCTTTGTCGCAGTAGAAAAATGATGATCGGAGGAGTTGAGGGAGAGAAAGCAACTTCAATGAATGGATATATTATACTTTATGCAATGTCGATAGATACATTGATGAATAAGATGTAATAAAATTTTGTTATTTTTTTGTTTCAATTATGTAAAATATTGAATTAGAATAAGTTATTAAATGATTTTATTTTTTGTTTATTATAAATTATTTATAGTTTCATTTTTTATTCAATTTGATATAAAAATATAAAATTGTTTAATTAAAAAATTTAAAAATAAATTAAATTCTGAAAATAGTTTTGAAATTAAAATAGCTAGGGAAATAATCTATTACTAAATTAGCAAGGGAAAAATCCCTTGCTAATTTAGCTAGGGAATTTTCCCTAGCTAATTTAGTTGGGGAAATCTTAAATTTAGCATTGGATTTTTCCGTCGCTAAATTTATTTAGCTAGGGACTATTTCCATCACTAAAATTTAGCGACTAAAATATAGCTTGGGAATCTTCCATCGTTATTTAGTTTAATTATAGAAATTCTCATTTAACTTGCTAATTTAGCTAGGAAATTTGTCTTTTTTAGCAAGAGATTTTTCTGTCGCTAACTTTTTAGCTAGGGACACTTTCCCTTACTAAACATTAGCAAGGAGCACTTTAGATAGGGAACTGTTCCGTTGGTAATCCATTGCTATATACCGTTTAGCGACGGAAAATGCTCATTTAGCTAGGTAATTGTCCCTAGCTATATGAGATTTTTTTTGTAGTGTAAAAATGCTAGGGCAAGGCTTTCAAGCACTAAAACAATCTTTCTTATGTTTACGAAGAGAATAATCTCAAGTGTTTCAAGTCATACCAGTTTCGAAAAATGTAGTAATTACGCTTGTTAAATGCTTAAATATTCATTATAGTTTAACATACATTATGAAAATTA
The DNA here is from genome assembly GCA_029783825.1 of Sapria himalayana. NCBI lineage: Eukaryota > Viridiplantae > Streptophyta > Magnoliopsida > Malpighiales > Rafflesiaceae > Sapria > Sapria himalayana. The sequence continues at coordinate 279,393 of JAREIK010002159.1, read as the reverse complement.
CTAGAAATTAGTTGTCTTCTTCTCGGATTCATGGCTTCATGGTTTTGGTTGCATTTTTTTGTTCGTCAACATAGCTAATCGAAGCTTCATATTAGGAACTAGTTAGAAGCATAATAATAGAATCATGCATCCATGTCATTGATAATGGCAAAGTAACTGTTAATAGAAAAGTAAGCACATGTGAGTAATGATTTATCTCTCTCCAAACTCTTTGAGTGTTCTTTCCTATTTCCTAATTCTCATCCTCATCTTCTATTTATATGTATTCTTCATTTTCACACTATACAGTACTTTAAATCACCATGATCAGCTTAAGGTATGTATCATTTTTATGCTATACAGGTCTTCTTCATCCTTATAACTATAATTACAATCATTCTATGTAGTTGGGAGCTAATAGTTCAGAAGATGCATCTAGATAGATTCGTTCTCTGCTGAGTGCTGTATTAAAGGAGTGCCCAAATCTAGCAAAGGATTTTTTGCCCATTTCTTACCTAAAATGGCTCCCCTTAAGGTAACTTACTAACAACATTTCTCTATATTTGTACTATTCTTTGACACGAAGAGTTTCTTCTTTGTCATTGCCCTGTGCTTTTATCCTCCCAGAAATGCGTTTCAAATAAGATTAGCAATAAAAGATATAGACTGTTTTATGTGATTTCATGCAGATGCAATGACATCTAATGTGATTGCATCCTCTCCTTAGAAAAAAAATTGGTTGTCAGAAAGGTAATATCTATCCTTTTTCCAACTCCTTAGTATGTTTTAAATGTGGTTGTGAGTTTAATTTATGCCTAGTATTAGCACCAAACATTACAGGACTGCGACTTTACAAGGAAGCAAATGATTGGTGCAGTCATGGTGGAGTCACTTTAAGTTCCGAGAACTATGGTTTGTAGCTTGTTTTCTTCATCTTTCAAAGTGAGAAAATTTGTTTTCAGTGTTGGGATGATCTTCTTGCTATAATATTTATTGGTGTTGTTGATGGGACTTGTGAAGTCATTTTCCAAACTCTCATGTCTTTGTTTTCTTTGAGATATGAGTAAGGTTCTACTATATAATTTCACGTCTTCCTAAAATTTTATTAACTTCTTGATAGAATATTTATTTGTATTCTTCTAGTAGATGGGACTTCTATCTCTACCCTAGGCGGCATGGTGGAGGAGCTTGATGGGCATACTGATTTTATTCACAAGCAGTTGTAGAATTAATGGCTTCCTTTGTTAGATGAACAATTGTTGCTAATGAGTTGTGGAGTTAAAAAAACAAGCTATATATCTACCAACAGAATCTTGCTTGATAGAATCACCATATAATTTATAGAGTTATTTACTTAATATATTTACACTCATAAGTTATAATGATTATAAATAAAAATATTTTTTTATTTATTAATTCAAGTTTTTTACCAAACATTCACTAAATATGTTAATTATCAATTTGGTTTAATTTTACTTCTTTGCTAAGTGGGCTTTTAGTTTGCATTTAATTTGTTATTTTAGCTATAACTCAAGCCATTATGTACTATGTGTATATGTTTATGGGTTTCTTAATCTCAAGTTTAATTTGTATAATGTGTGATTTACATTAGTTAATTAACTAGACCCTCAACTTGTAGGGGTATGAAACCAAGAGATCAATTGATGCGGTGATATTTTCGAAGGGAAGAAGATGGAAATTATGGTATAGTAATGTATAAATGAAATTTGATTTTTATAAAAATTTTTAACATTTATTTTGTGAATTTTTTATCTCTATTTTGGTTATCTTGGTAGTTATTATATATCATTCGGTGATTCATGAGAAATGTACTCCACAAAAGGGCTACATTAGAGCATGCCTTAAAAGTAATGTCGGTTACCCTTTTTTGTAACCTTAGCTCTAAATGTTGTTTGTTTAGAGCAATCTCAACCTAAAGTTTTACTTTCACCTTAATTCACAAAAAATGCTAATGAACTATGATATAAAGATGACTGACTCTACATTGGGTGTTAGCTTAAACTAACATTTACGAATCTTTGGGTGGTTGGATTAGAAAAATGAAGGATTGCATACTAATAATTCTCTTTTACAAATGTATTGTGTAATTATATAAATACTAATAATGGTTTTCATAATAACTTTGAAGTTAAATTTGTTTATGAAATAATAATATATTAAGATGATTGATCACTTGAGAATTTTTTGTATTACATAGTCTCTTCAAACACAGTCTCTTCAAAGTTATCGGGTAAAATTGTTGAGATATTTATCTCTCTTTGTATATCTTGTTAAAGTGAGAGCCTTGTGTACTTGGGTATGAATGTGATCTCCATATCTATCTTATCTTATCATAATATGTGGAAGCATTTAATATATGAAGGCTAGATAATAAAACAAATTGTACCAGTATCTTATCTTGACAATCTTACCTCAAAAGATTGAAGAGATCAATCATAAAAAATCTTGAATACGAGAATTATTATTCTTCGAATTTGGACAGATTTTTGTTAGCAGATAAAGATGTGATATCTTATTAGATAGTAAATATATTTATTTTAACATTTGAATAAGTCATATAAATTATGACCAAATGGAAGAATATATCCATCCATTATTTAAATTCCACAAGAATTTTAAAATTGGATTTGAAAATATATCAATTATCATTGGTAGTTACTTATAAATTACTATAAACTATTATGAAATCTCTCATTTATAGAGATTGTCTGATAAATGTGTAAAATAAGTGTTTTAAATCTCTATATCTAAGTATATTGCATGGTAATTCATAATATTTGTAAATCCAAAATGAGATTAATTATTTCTTACTTTGTTATAATATCATCAAATCATATCCCCCTCTAATTCTATCCAATCAAACACAACCTAAAGAGTAACTAGGCATGAAGAAGCATTATAAGAGCTTGTACAAGCTACCATTTTTCTAATCTGCTTTTCCTGTTGTGATAGATTCTATTAATGTATTAGAATGTATCAAACTTAAATGACATGGGACTCATTGAAATTTTAATTTAGAGATTTTGGGAGCTATATCTCCTTCCATCATCAGCATGCTCCATAACTATTTGTATGCTTGAAAGGGTTGTAGGTAGAAAAAATGGCTCATTTCTTTACACTCACACATTACTTTTTTTACTAAATACTATCATCTTCAACATTGAGAGAGTTGTTTCGGGCAAAGTCTGGGAACAATCATTATAAATTTGCATCTGGAAATATGCAAAGACATGACTTCTTGCCTGAAACTGAAATTAATGCTATGAAAGTTGAAGATCCATGAAGTGGTGATGATGGTGAGGCAGAAAATTCAACTCTTGGATTCACCAACTTAGTCTCTCTTAATGATGCCACTGATGAGTTCTTTGATGTTACTGATGCCATTGAGTTCTTTGATTTGACCATCTGATTAATGGATTGGTCTTATGAAGTGAACTCTGGTCTTCATGCTCTTGTACCCCAAAAATAAATGTTTTACAACTTTCAAAAAGGTCTTATTAAACCCAATCTCATTTTTCTAATTGTGAAGTCTTATTTTGCATAATATCAAACAATCAAATTTATCTTCCAAAACTATTGTCAAGAAGCTCCATGATTTAGATGGTTATACCCATTTTTTCAAATATTTAATATTATCCATGATCTTCTATACTTATTGATATATTTATATATTTTTTAGATGAGTGATTATAATGTGATTTAATAAGTTTAGAAGTAGTTGATAAATTATATATTTATTTTGCACACAAACATAACACACTACATGCATATAAGTGCCCACTACCATTCCACACACGCATCCATTGGGCACACTATCACATGGCACATGCTAAACTACCACCTGATTTGTGTCACGCTACATACACATTGAGACTACTGCACACAGGCATGTGGTACATTCTGGACTACCACCGACACATGGCCGACTTCCATGTGGTGCATGCCAGACTGCCACACGATGTGTCACCCTATTATTTCACACTAAACTAACATATGATGTGTCACCCTACTATTGCATGCCAGACTACCACATGAGGTGTCACCCTATTATTGCATGCCAGACTACCACATGATGTGTCACCCTATTATTGCATGCCAGACAGCCACATGATGTGTCACACTATTATTGCACACTCAATCCACTTCCTTTGATTTCATGTCAAAAAGTAAACTCATAAAAAACTCATAATCATAAATGTGTAATGAGAAAATTTTAAAAATATAAACCCTAACAGTATGAAAGACAATATTCATAAACTAGCATTTTTTCTATTTTTGCTTTTTTTGAAGTTTTGCATCACATATCATAAAATTCATTGCTTTTTTAAGTCTTTTTATTGAGATCCATTAAACATATATTGCAATTAGCTATGTTTGTTCTTTGTTTCTTGATTATTTGGGTTTAGTTTTCCTATAGATGGACATCATTGGGTTGTATTGTGATACGATGTGAATTACACTTTTAGGGAGGAAAGGAAAGTTGGAATATTTAGCAAGCTAGATGTTTGTACACTTGCTCTTAATATTTATTATGAGGGAAATATTCTGAGATTCATAATTGATTCCTTTTCTCATGTCTGCTACATTTCACCCACATATATCACACATGTCTACTGCTATTAGTTTATTCCTTCATGGTGATTTTAAATTTTTATCTTTCTCTTCAAAATAAGGAGTGGTTGCTCAATGGAGTTGTACCTGGGGCACAAATAGTATCGTGCAAGATTGGAGACTCATGCTTGAGGTAAATGAAAATAGGGACCAGCTTGACATGGGCCCTAATAGTTGTAGTGGAGGTTGGCTAACTTTTATTATTCATTTGTATTTACTCTAGATAATGATATTCACAAGGGGAAAACACTTGCTTTTATGTAGCATAAATGTGATCTCATCAATATGAGATTTGGCGAGCCCACTTTACTTCGAGATTATGGTTGTTTTGTTGATCATGTTAATGAGCTATAGCTATTAACAATTGAAGCAGGATGCTAGTAGAGTAGAGGGCCAATAGTTGATGGTGGTGTTGGGATCAGTGTAAATGCTCCTGGTGGTGCCGTGACTCCGATGCCCACATGGACTATCAAAAAGTGCACACTGATGAATGGAACATCAATGACCTCTCCATCTACCTGTGGGGGAATTGCATAGCTCATTAGCGCAATGAAGCTATGTGCTTTTTAATTATATATTTTTTTATTTTGGTGTGTTATTTGTGTAAAAATTGATAGTGTTCTCTGCCCAACATTATGTAGATCATATGTATTCTTGTGGGTCCATATGTTGTAAGGAAGGCTTTAAAGAATAAATCAATTCTTATTTCTGAGTTGCCTAATGATAAACTTTCTACAGGCCATGGGCTCATTGAAGTTAACAAGTTATATTTCTATTCACATGCCTTTGTTCTTTGAAATCTCATTCTGACCAGAGCTACCTTCGTTGCTTTGATCGAAATTTCATTCCTCTTTTGCCTCTTCTATTATCCACCTGCTGCATCTCCTTTTTTGTCCCTTGTACTATTCTTTCTCTTGGGTGCTTTCAAAGCCCAAGAATGAGTGGCACACTTGGCTTGGTTTTAAATTTTTTTTATTCCATCTGCATTATTCATGCCTTCTTGGTTCAACCAAGGTCCCATCTTCATTCAAGTAATCAAGGATATTGTCATCATCTTTTGGGAACAAGAATCTTGTAATGGGAGACAAGTGGGTTGATATATATCTTGGGCTTGCATGATCTTTACCTCCCATGCTCCTGCTGCCAAATAATCTTTTTGAAGAAAGAACATTAATGTTGTTGCCACCAACAAAAATTTGTGCCATACCCATGATGGTACTGTACAGGCTCTGTTCACCATTGTAATAAACATCAATCTTCATCACCGTACCTCCCAACTAGACTAGTTTTTTTTTCTTTGATTATGTTCTTCTTGAAATAGACAAAAAGGATTTTTCTTTGGACTGACTTTAGGCCATTGACCATGGAGGGGATGGATCTTTGAAGATCATGCATGAAAAATAGAAAAAGCTCCTTTTGATGAAATCTCTTTATCTTATAAACTACCCCTTATGATCAAGGTATTTTCCTAGCTCAAAGTGTTGAAACCATATTTTTCTTGTTGAAGGCAAGCTCTATCACATCCCTATCATGTTCATCTATCAATACAAAAGCCTTCTTGTGTCTCTGTAGCTGCTTGAAACACTCCCCCCCCACTATTTATGCTTGTTCCTAACTTGTAGTACTTTATCATCCGACCCTTTGTATTACCTCCCAAGCTTTCTATCCATGACTTGTACTCAGGCATGGTTTAGAAGGGTACAACTCTTCCACTTGTATGATTAGGGTGATAAACTCAAATAAGAATCATTAAACTAAGCAGAGACGACCATAAACAATGAATGAAATTGATCACTAAATCTTTGATGTGCGAGCCATCATGATCCTGATCTGCCATTATCATGAGATGACCTTATCTCAATGCTTTGACACTATCATATTGCTTATGCTATTGCAACCCAAGAATCTATTTGATGTCTTCAATTTCTCTATATCTCAACTTAGACATCGATCGGCCATCCTTCGCATTAGCATCAATCACTTCTTTGGAAGGAATTGAGGATAGAAACAAAGAATCCACCCACGTTGCAGGTGAATTCAAAAGATATACCTAGTTGATGGAATCACTAATGGGAAACATTGTCGGACTAGAAGCAAAAATATTTCATGAGCTCTATATTTTAAGTACATTGGATTTTTTGTGTTTTCTGATCCTTATTGTTCAAAACCAAAATGCATCATGAGTTTTAAATATGATGTTCGATTATAGTATCATGAAAGTTCAATAAACTAAAAGATTTTCATTTGATTAATGATGATTTCTTCATCCAGATTATATATAGGTCAATTCTAAAGCTGATGCATTAAAAAATTAAATATAGGCTTCATTTTCAAGATGTGCCATAAGCTCTAGTAGTGGTCAGCAATATATTATTAGATTCTCTTTATATGATGATCCCAATAGCTAATGGGTAATTATTGTATTTCTTCCATGTTGTAATACAATATGTTGACTATTCAATATTTGTGTTATGGATGAAATTTTGCAGAATGATGAGTAAATGCTATATATGTACTGAAAATTCCATAATTCTTTCAATTAGTATACCTTATGCATATTGGTAAATTCTATATAAGTGATGATCATGTCTATAATTTTTGCTTAATTAATAAGTTGGTATCCTTTTTATCATTTAAGTTTGAATTGATCTATTAGCAGATAATGAAAGAAGTAAATGATGAGTTGAAAGAAATGAAGAATGCAATGCAATATCAGATAACTTATATGGAGTCACAGTTAGTAGCCTTAACAAGATTAATAGCAAACTAAATTTCAGTAGAGTACCCTCGAAGGAGAGCCTTGCACAAATGCACAAACTAATGATGAAAATGATGATTTAGTTTTAAATAATAATACACCGATGTTATGTTTTTGCTTTAACCATGTAAATTTTGTATCATAATTATTTTTGATATATTTTTTGGATTTGTTAATTATAAAAAATGATTTATAGTATATATTTTTATTAAATTTTATATAAAAATTTAAAAATACATAATTAAATTTTTTGTAAAAAACAAAATTGTGAAAAAAGCATAAGAATGAAAATAGCTATGGACTTTTCCACCAATAATTTAGTTAGAAGATTTTATATACAAATTCAGTTGAAATTTATTAATTAATATTTTTAATTATGATTAAAATTAGCAAGAACAAAATATAATTAGCTAGAAAATTTTAATCATTAAAAAATTTGCTAGAGAATTTTTTTTTCTCGTTAATATTTTGTGACGATGCCTTTAGCTTGAGATAATTTCTATTGTTAGCCCATCGTTATTTTATTTTAATGACAGAAAAATACCATATAGATTGGAAAATTTACTGAGTTATTTGAGCTTTTTAATTTTGTGTGTGACAATCAATCTATCGATCTATCTATCTGTCTGTCTGTCTGTCTATTTATTTATTTGCCAATCTATTTGTCTTTCTATCTATTTGACTATTTATCAATCTGTCAATCTATCACTCTATTTATCTATGTATCTTTTTGTCTGACTATCTATCTATATATCTATTAATCTATCTGTCTATTTATCTGTATATCTATATATCTATCTATCTATTTGTCTATCTTATGTTTATCTATCTATCTAGCTATCTATCTATCTAGCTATCTAACTATTTATCTATTTGTCTATCTATGTGTCTATATATCTGTCTATCTATTCATCTGTCTATTAATCTATATGTCTATATATATATATCTATATTTGTATGTCTATCAGTATATATATATATATATATATTTTTATCTATATATCTATTTATCTATCTATCTATCATTGTGTCTGTCTATCTGTCTATTTATTTATTAGTCTATATGTCTGTCTATCTATGTATATATCTATCTATCTATTTACTAATCTATCTATGTCTATATGTCTATCTATCTGTCTGTCTATCTATCTATCTATCTATCTATCTTTATGTCTATCCATTTGTCTTCAGTCTATTTATCTATTTATCTATTTTATTATCCAACTATCTAATTATTTGTGTGTGTGTGTGTGTATGTGTGTGTATCTATATATCTTTCTATCTCTCTATTTATCTATATGTCTATCAATCTGTCTATAATTTTATCTATCTAAAATCTATTTGTCTATCTATTTTTCTATATATATTTCTATCTTTCTATCTATTTACCTATGTATGTATCTATCTATTTATTAGTCTATCTATATGTCTATCTATCTATATATCTACCTATCTATCTACCCTAATTTTTTGTTGATATTTTTGTCTATGTATCTATGTGTCTATCATTCTTTCTAATCTATCAATCAATCTATCTATCTATCTGTCTATCAATATGTATATCATGTCTATCAATATTTTATCTATCAATCTTTTATTTTTTCTATCTCTCTATCAATCTATCTGTTTGTCTATATGTTTATCTATATGTCTATCTATCTGTCCATCTGTATGTTTGTCTAATGATCTGTCTAATTGTTTTTCTATCTTTCTATATATATAATTACCTATCTATCTATCTATCTGTCTATCTGCTGTCTATCCATCCATCTATCTATCTATATATCTGTTTATGTATTTATGTGTCTAACTATGTGTCTATATGTATGTTTGCCTATCTTTCTGTTTAGTTATCTATTTAACTAGCTATCTATCTAGCCGTCTGAATATTTGTGTGTCTATCTGTCCTTTATCTGTCTATTTATTTATTTATTTATCAATCTGTATGTCTATCTATTTGTCTATCTATCTCTCTTTCTATCTATCTATCTAGTCTGTCTATCTATCTGTCTATCTTACTATCTATCTGTTAATCAATCTATTTGTGTCTCAATCTATCTATTTGTCTATCTATCTATTTATCTATATATTTATTAATCTATCTATTTGTTTATCTGTCTATCTATATACCTTTCTATCTATTTATCAATCAATCAATCGATCAAATTATCTATCTATCTATAAATCTTTCTATCTATTTATCTATCTATCTATATAAGTATTTTTCTATCGATCTATCTTTATATCTATCTATCTATATATTTATCTATCTATATGTTTATCCATCTATCTATTTGTCTATCTATTTGTTAACCTATCTATCTATGTATCTATATATTTATCTATCTATTTATTATATATCCATTTATCTATATGTATAAATATCTATCTATTTATTTATCTTTATGTCTATCTATTAGTCTATTAAATCTATATATAAATTTGTTTCTCTATATCTATCTATCTATGTATCTTTATAATATTTTGTTGATCTATCTGTCCAACAATCTATCTAATTATCTTTCTATTAATATGTCTATCTATTTTTCTATTTTCAATATGTCTATCATTTTACCTATTAATATGTCTATCAATCAATCTACTAATCTATCTATCATTCTGTATATCTATCTATCTATCTGTTTATTTATCTGTCTTTCAATATGTCTATCAATCTGTCTATATATCTAACTAATTGTCTATCTATCTATCTATCTATATTTCAATCTATCTATATGTAAGTCTGTCTATCTATGTATATATTTGTCTATCTATCTATCTATATGTCTATCTATCTATCTATCCATCTTTCTATCTGTCTGTCCTTTTATCGATCTATATATGTTTTTATTTTTTTATCTATATCTATCTAACTATATATCTATCTATTTCTTTATCCATCTATCTATATATCTATATATTTATATAACTATCTATCTATCTATCTAACTATGTGTACGTCTATCTATCTATATATCAACCTGTTTATTAATATATTTATCTATTTATCTATCAATTTGTCGATATATCTTTATATCTACTTGTCTATCTTTTTTTCTATCTATCAATCTGTCTATCAATCTAATTATCTATCTATCTATTTGTCTATCAGAATTTTTATCAATCTTTCTATATGTTTGTCTATCTCTTGGTCCATTTGTCTAACTATAAGGCTATCCTTCTATCTATCAATATGTCTATCTATCTGTATAACTATCTTTCTCTCAATTTTTCTATCTATCTTACAATCTATTTAACAATCTATCTATAAATCTTTCAATCAATCGACCAATCTATTTGTCTATCAATCAATTTATCTAAATGCCTATCTAACTATTTATCTATATGTCTATTGAATTGTCTATCTATCTATCTATCTATGTTCCTATGTGCCGATCTATCTATTTATATGTCTGTCAATCAATCAATCAATCAATATATCTATTTATCAATCAATCTATTTATCTATCTTTCTGTCTATCAATCTATCAGAATATTTATGTCTATCTATCTTTTTTTCTTTCTTTCTATCTATCTAGACATCTTTCTGTATAACTATCTATTTTCTCTCTATATGTTTCTATGTCTATATGTCTATCTATCTGTCAATCAATATTTTTGTCTACCTATCAGTTAATCTATCAGTTAGTCTATCTATCAATCTATCTGTCAATATATCAGACTCCCTATCTGTCTATCTATCTTTCTATTTCTCTATCTATCTATATATTTATCTATCTATCTATTTGCTATATTTCTATCTATCTTTCTATTTATCTATCTATCTTTATATGTATCAGTCTATCTATCTACTTGTCTATTTATTTGTCTATCTATCTATGTATCTATCTATCTATCTATCTAACTCTCTATCTATTTTTTTATATATCTATCTATATATCTATCTTTCTATCTAGCAATTTGTCAAACTATATTTCTATCTATCTGTCTATATATCTATCTATCTTAATGTCTATTTATCTGTCAATCTATCTATTTGTCTAATAAATGGTCTAATAATCTATCTATCAATATATCGTTCGATCAATCTATCTATTTGTCTCTATGTCTATATATCTATCTATCAATTTATTTATCTATCTATCTATCTATCTATTTGTTTATGTATCTGTCTATCTATCTATCTATTTATCAATCTTTCTTTTTTTCAATCAATTAGTCTATCAATCTATTTATCAATAAATCTATCTATCAATCTATCTAACTATTTATATATCACCATATCTATAAATTTATCTACTTATTAATCTGTATATCAATCTGATTATCAATTTGTTTATCTAAATGTCTATCTAACTATCTGTTGATCTGTTTGTCTATTTGTATGCCTATCTGACTATCTATATGTCTATCTATCTTTCTATTTATCTAAATATCTATCCATTTGTTATCTATCTATTTATATGTTAATCTATATGTCTATCAATTTGTATATCTATCTATCTTTCATCCTTTCTATTCATCTATCTATCTATCTATCTTTTTTTTCAATCTATCTATCATTCTATCTATTAATCTTTTTATTAATCTATCTATCAATTTGTCAATCTATATATCTATCTAAATATCTATCTTTCTATCAATCTACCTGTGTATCTGTAAATATCTCTATCAATTTTTCTTTTTGTGTATCTATTTGTATATCTATCTATTTATTTATCTATTGGTCTAATTGCCTATATATCAGTCTATCTATCTGTAATATGACCAAGTGTCTATCTATTTATCTTTCTATCGACCTATTTATCCATCTTTCTATCTATTTATATATATGTTTGTCTATCTATTTGTCTATTTATTTGTCTATCTATCTATCCATACATATATCTGTTGGTCTCTACATCTGTCTAACTATCTATTGTATATCTATTTGTCTATTTGTTATCTTTATTTGTATGTATATCTATATATCAATCTATGTATCTATTTATTTGTCTATCTATGTTTCTATCAATCTATCTATTTATCTATCAATCTATTTGTTTGTCTATCTATATGTCTCCCTGTTTGTTTGTCTCGCTTTTTATCTGTATATCTATATGTCTATTTTTCTGTCTATCTATCAATCTATCTAATTCTATATCTATCTATATATCTACCAATATGAAAATCTATTTTTCTATCAATAAGTCTATCAATCTCTATATCAATCTATTTAATTTAGCTAAAAAATTTTATGTACATATTCATTTGAAAATTTTTAATTAATATTATTAATTTCTTAAAAATTACCAAGGAAAAATATATAATTTGCTAGAGAATTTTCATCATTGAAAATTTTGTGGTAGAATTTTATTTCTCATTAATATTTTGAGACAAGGACTTTAGCTTGAGATAATTTCCATCATTAGTCTATCATTATAATATTTTAATTACAAAAAAATCTCACATAACTATGAAATTTCACTAGCTATTTGGGGTTTTTATTTTAGTGTGTGTCAATCTATATATCTATATATATGTCTATCTATCTATATGTCTGTCTATTTTTCAATCTATTTGTCTTTCTATCTATTTGACTATCTGTCTGTCTATCTATCTCTTTCTCTATCTATCTATATATCTTTTAGTCTAACTATCTATCAATCTATCTATCTATTTATCTATCCATCTATATATCTATCTATCTATTTATCTATCTATCAATCTATCTATTTTTTTCTATCTATTTTACTATCTATCTATCTCTCAATTTATCTATCTGTCTCCCAAAATATCTATCTAGCTATCAATATATTTATATATTTGTTTGTCTATATGTCTATATGTTTGTCTATCTATCTATCAATCTATCTGTGTATCTATATGTATATATGTCTGTCTATCTATATGTCTATCTATCTGTCTATATATATATATATATATATATATCTATCTATCTATCTATATTTTGTCAATCTATTTATTTGTCTATTTATCTATAATTGTGTATGTCAATCTATCTATTTATTTATCGGTCTATTTGTTTGTCTATCTGTGTATATATCTGTCTATCTATATGTGTGTCTATATGTCTATCTACCTGTGTGTCTATAAATTTATCTATCCTTTTATATATTTATCAATTTGTCTATATATATTTCCATCCATCTACATGTATATGTATCTATCTATTTAAAGGTCTATCTATATGTCTATCTATTTGTCTATCTATCTATCTACCTAATATTCTATTAATATTTTAGTATATCTATCTAACTATCTATCTTTTTATATGTCTATCAATTTGTGTATGAATATGTCTATCAATCTATCTATCAATATATGTATCAATCTGTTTATCAATTTGTATATCAATCTGTTTATCAATTATTTTCATTCTATTATTTTCATTCTATTATTTTGTCTATCTTTCTATCTGTCTATCTGTTTGTCTATATGTTTATCTATATGTCTATCTATTTATATATCTATATGTTTGTCTATTGATTTGTCTAACTATTGGTCTATCTAACTTTATATCTATCTATCTGTCTGTCTGTCTATCTATCTATCTATCTATATAACTATATATGTGTTTGTGAGTCTATCTATCTGTCTATATGTATGTCTATCAATCTTTTTATTTGGTTTTCTATTTAACTATCTATCTTTCTATGATTCTAAATATTTGTGGCTTTCTATCAAATATCTATCTGTCTATTTATTTAATAATCTGTATGTCTATCTTATTGTTTATCTATCTCTCAATCTATTTGTCTATCTATCTATCTATCTGTATATCTATCTAATTGTCTGTCTGTCAATCAACCTATTTGTGTATCTATCTATCTCTTTGTCTATCTATTGGTCTATCTATCTATTTATCTATCTATTTATCTATCTATTTATCTATCTATTTATCTATCTATTTTTCTTTCTGTCTATCTATATATCTATCTATTTATCTATCTATCTAAGTATTTGTCTAACGATCTATCTATATATCTGTCTATCTATCTATCTGTCTATCTGTTTATATATCTATCTATCTATTTGTCTATCTATTTATATATCTATTTGTTTATATATCTATTTATCTATATGTATATCTTTCTATCTATCTATCTATCTATCTATCTAATATCTATCTATCTATTATATGTATATAAAAATTTGTTTCTCTCTATCTTTCTATGCATCTATCTAATATTTTTTCGATCTATCTGTCTAACTATCTGTCTAATTATCTTTCTATTAATTTGTTTATTTATCTATCTATCTATTTTTCTATCTTCCAACCTATCTATCATTCTACCTATTAATATGTCAATTTATCAATCTATCTATCTATCTATAAGTCAATCTATATGTTTATCTATCTGTCTTTCAATATGTCAATATATCTATCCATCTAATTTTCTATCTATCAATCTATCTGTCTATCTATGTGTCAATCTATGTATATATTTGTCTATCATTCTATCTATCTATTAATTTATATGTTTATCTATATATCTATCTTTTTGTTTATTTATCTGTATATTTATCTATCTATCTATTTATCTATTTTTCTATCTATCTATCTATTTATCTATATATATATTTATTTCATTATCCATCTATCAACCAATCTATCTATAAAATAATGAATCAATCAATAAATCAATTAATCTTTCTATCTGTCTGTCTATCTATCTATCTATATATCAATCTGTTTTTCTTTTTATCTATCTATTTGTCTATTGATTTATCTATATTTCTTTATATCTATTTGTCTATCTTTTTTTCAATCTTTCTAAATGTCTAACTATATATATTTCTTTCAATCAATCAATTAATCAATCAATCTATCTATCTATTTATCTATTTGTCTATCAGTCTTTTTAACTATCTATCTAAATCTATTTATATCTTTGTCTATATTTTGGTCTCTTTCTCTATATATAAGGCTATCTATCTATCTCTCTATCTATCTATCTATCTCTCTATATATATTTATTTGTCAAACTATTTTTCTATCAATCTTTCAATATATTTATCAATCAATCTATAAATCTATCAAACAATCAATTATTCTGTCTGTCTATTAATTAATCTATCTAAGTGTCTATCTAACTATTTATCTATATGTTTATTGATATGTTTATTTATCTATTTATCTATTTGTCTATGTGCCTAATAATCTATCTATCTATCTATCTATTTATTTATTTATCTATCTGTCTGTCTATCTATCTTTCTATCTTTATGTCTAACTATCTATTTCTCTATCTATCTATCTGTCTATCTATATGTCGGTCTATATGTCTGTCTATATGCATGTCTATCTGTCTATATATATTTCTGTCTGCCTATCAGTCAGTCTATTTGTCAATATATCTAACAATCTATCTATCTATATATATGACTGTCTATCTGTCTATCTATCTTTCTATTTGTCTATCTGTCTATATATCTTTTTATGTATCTATTTGTCTATATGTCTATCTATCTATCTATTTATCTCTCTATCAATCTTTCTATGTATCTATCTGTCTATCTATCTGTCTATCTATCTTTCTATCTATGTGTATATTTACCTATCGATCTATCTGTCTATTAGTCTGTCTATTTTTTATCTATCTATCTTTGTTTCTTTCTATCCATCTATCTAAAAAACTATATGTCTATCTATCTGTCTATATATCTATCTATATTTATGTCTATCTATCTGTCAATCTATCTATCAATCTATCTATTTATCTAATAAATAATCTAATAATCTATCTATCAATCTATCAATAAATCAATCTATATGTCTATGTGTCAATCTATTTATCTATCTGTCTATCTGTCTGTATGTCTAAATGTTTATTTTTATATATGTCTATCTTTCTATCTATCTATTTATTTATCTGTCTGTCTATCTATCTATCAATCTATCAATAAATCAATCAATCTATTTGTCAATGTGTCAATCTATTTATCTATCTGTCTGTAAGTCTAAATGTCTATTTTTATATATGTCTATATTTCTGACTATCTTTCTTTCTATTTATCTGTATGTCTATCTATCTATCTATCTATCTATTTATCAATCTTTCTTTTTGTTTATCAATTAGTCTAAAAACATATCTTTCAATATGTCTATCTTTCAATCTATCTAATATTTATCTATCACCATATCTATCAATTTAGATGCTTATCAATCTGTCTATCAATTTGTCTATCTATTTGTATATCTATATTTTGATATGTTGATCTGCCTGTCTATTTGTCTGTCTATCTGACATTCTATCTATCTATCACACTTTTTATCTACATATTAATCTATTTGTTTATCTATCTATTTATATGTTTATCTTTCTATCTATCAATATATTTATGTTTCTATCTATTAATCTATCTATCAATCTATATATTTTTCATTTTATTTTCAATCTATCTTTCAATTTGTTTATTAATTTATATATCAATTTGTCTATCTATATATCTATCTAAATGTCTATTTTTTTTGTCTATCTAACTGTGTATCTTTCTATCTATCTGTCTTTTTGTCCTTTTGTCTTTTTGTCAGTCTCTTTGTATATCTATATGTTTATCTATCTATATGTATAATTGTCTATTTATATATCTATCTATATGTTTATGCGTCTGTATATCTATCTATCTATCTATCTATATGTTTATGTGTTTGTCTATCTATCTTTCTATCTACCTATCTATCAATCTGTCTATCTAATTATTTATCTATTTGTCTATCTATTTGTTTATCTATCTATCTATCTATATGTCTCTCTATCTATCTGACTATCTATTGTAAATCTATTTGACTATTTGTTATCTCTATTTATCTGTATATCTATCTATCGATATATCTATGTATCCATCTATCTGTATGTCTATGTTTCTATCTATCTATCTATTTGTCTATCTATCTATTTATCTATCTATCTTTTTGTATTTCTATCTGTCTGTCTCCATGTTTGTTTTCTTACCTTTCTATCTGTATATCTATTTGACTATTTTTCTATCTATCTATCTATCTATCAATATGTCAATCGATCTGTTTATCAATATTTCTATCAATCTATATATCAATCTACCTATCATTCTATCTATAAATCTATCTATGAAAATATGTATCAATCTTTCTATCAATCAATATATCAATCTTTGTAACTATTTGTATATCTATATATCTATCATTCTATTTGTCTCTTGATCTATCTATAAATCTTTATATCAATCTATTTATATATCTATCTATTTGTATATCTATCTATCTATTGATCTTCTATTTATCTGTCTATATATATGTATATCTATCTATCTGTCTGTCTTTTGAAATGTCTAACTATCTATCAATTCGTCTATCTATATGTCTATCTATCTATATTTTAATCTATCTATCAATCTCCCTATAAATTTATCAATCAATTTGTCTATTAATATGTCTTCCAATCTATCTATCTATATGTCTATCATTTAATCTATCTATCTATTTATCCATCTATCTGTCTATCTATCTATCTATATATCTATCTATCTATCTATATGTTTGTCTATCTATGTATATGTATGTGTTTCTATTGATCTATCTTTCTTTCTATGTATTTATATATCTATCTGTCTGTCTGTTTATCTATCTATCTGGCTGTCTATTTGTAAGCCTATCTATCTATCTACTTGTTTGTCTATTTGTTTGTATATATCTGTGTCTATCTTTCTATCTATCTATCTATCTATTTATCTATCTATATGTCTGTCTATCCTTTTGTCTATCTATCTATTTATTATCTATCTATAACTCCATATTTATTTATCTATCTATCTCTCTACTTATCTATCTATCTATGTTTCTATCTGTCCGACTATCTATCTATCAATCTATTTATCTATTTGTATGTCTATATGTCTATCTATCGGTGTATTTTTCTATCTATCTATATATCTATCAATCTATTTGTATATATTTTGAATGCCTATCTATCTATCTATCTATTTTTGAGTCTATCTGTGTGTCTATCGATGTGTATATCTTTCTATATATCTGTCAATAAGTCTATCTATCTATCTCTCTATCAATTATATAGCTATCTATTTGTTTGTAAATCATTATGCCTATCTATCTATTTATCTACCTATCCATATGTATGTCAATCAATCAATCTGTCTATATATCTATTTGTCTAAATCTATCTGTCTTTTTATCTTTCTATATATCAGTCTATCTATCTATATATCTATCTCTCTATATATTTGTCTATCTATCGATATAATACTTTTTAAAAATATTTGTCTAATAATATAACTATCTATTTATCTATCTATCTATCTATGTGTCTATATATCTATCTATGTATAAATCTATCTTTATATCTATCTATCCTTCTATTTAACTTTCTATCTATCTCTCTCTTAATCTGTCTATCTATCATATATCTATCTATCTACTTGTCTATTTATCTCAAAATCTATCTATCTATATTTCTATCCAAGTGTCTAACTATCTTTATATATTATCTTTCAATTTATATGTCTATCTATCTATTTGTTTGTATGTCTATATTTCTATCTAGCTATCAATCTATCTATCTACTTAACTATGTGTCTATCTATTTATCTATCTATCTATATATCTTCCTATCTATCTATCTATCTATCTATTTATCTATTTGTGTATCTATCTAACTAAATATCTATATATCTATATGTCTATCTAACTCTCTATATATCTGTCTTTTGATCAGTCTATATAGTTATTTATCTATTTGTCTATCAATATATGTATCTATTTATTATTTGATTATCTATCTATCTATATATTTATCTATCTATCAATTTGTCTATCTATTTATCTATTTATATATCTATCTACCTTTATATATATATATATGTCTATCTATATATCTATCTATTTATCTATCTGTATATGTATCTGTCTATCTATTTGTCTATATATCTATCTATCTCCCTATCTATTATTTATATATCTATGTGTGTATATATATATATCTTTCTATTTATTTATCGATCTATCTACCTATCTTTCTATCTCTCTATCTCAATTTATCTATCTATTTGTCTATATATCTATCTACTTGTTTATCTATCTGTTAATCTATATGTTAATCTGTATGTCTATATATCTTTTAATCTACCTATATATATGTCTATCTATATGTTTGTCTAAAACATAACAATCTATCTATTTATCTATATATTTATATATCTATCTATCTAACAATCTATCAATCTATTAATTAATCAATCTATCAATTAATCAATCAATCTGTCTGTCTATCAATTTCTAAATAATTTTTTTTTTCAATCTATATATCAAATAATCCATTAATTTTTGTATCTTTCAATCAATCTATCTATCTATCGATCTATCTATCTATTTATCATTCTATCTATTAATATGTCTATCTATATGTCTATATATCTATCTATCTATTTGTCTATTTGTCTATCTATCTATCTATCTATTTGTCTATCTATCTATCTATTTATCAATCTTTCAATCATTCTATCAATCTATCAATCAAACTATCTATATATCTATCATTTTGTCTGTATGTCTATCTATGTGTCTGTTTGGTTGTTTGAAAGTCTCTTTGTTTGTCTTATATTTGTCTATATATCTATCTATTTCTTTTTTTTGTCTATCTATCTATCTACCAACATATCTAATTGTCTACCTGCCTGACAACATTCTTGCTTGTCTATCTATCTATCTAGCTGTTTATCTGTTTATCTATCTATTTTCCTATCACTTTTTTTATAAAGTTTTGTTTTATTATTATGCCCTCTCTTTTGGCGGAGGAATACCATTTGTACAAACTAATACTACCCTTTTCCCTTTTACACCCTTTCTCAAAAATAAAAGATAAAGCCTAGTTATATAGATTTATACTTTTGATTCTCTTCATTTAACTATGTATTATGAAGAATGTTTGCTAGTTTTGATGCACTTTTCTGGACTTTTTTGTTCAAACTATGTTTGTGATCTTTTCCTGCCTTTCATAACTTTATTTGGCTCTTTAACTTTGCTTTTT
Organism: Sapria himalayana; assembly: GCA_029783825.1. Classification (NCBI taxonomy): domain Eukaryota; kingdom Viridiplantae; phylum Streptophyta; class Magnoliopsida; order Malpighiales; family Rafflesiaceae; genus Sapria; species Sapria himalayana. The sequence continues at coordinate 259,038 of JAREIK010002159.1, read as the reverse complement.
CAACATCACCTCTCAATGCTCCATTTACCTTGACTTTTTGTTGACCCTTCGCCCCCTTGATGCCTTACCGAGCCCCCCCTACTTGATAGGTCTCCTTGGTTCTTAGAGGAGTATATTCAGACTCTAACTTTATCTGCAGCATTAACACCCCAAAACAACCAATACCATGCATAATTATAGCTATTATTCTCTTACCACTCTGTGAACCTTTTGAAGCTTCCCTCCGTGTCCCTTCTGTTGGCTTTGTTGTATAAAGACTACCCTTACAAACTCATACAGGCGCATATACTGCCCTATACAAACTCCTGCCACCTTAAACATTATTAATAACAAGTTACAGACTCTATTTTCTAGCTCATTACACTTCAAATTCAACAAATTACAAGCAATACTTAGACAAGATAAATAAACTGTCATCAATACTCAAGTCCCCTTTTGGTATCTTCCTTGAATGTTTTTCCTGCAAAATTAACATCCCAATACAGCCAGTACAATATAAGTTATATTATCGCATCTATACCCTTACCAACTTGCGTCTACTTCCCTGTTGGGGCTTTTTTCAGGAGGTCTTCTATAGTCATCTTGCCAATGGCCCTTTTTTTTATAAATATTTTTCATTCTTCAGGCTAGCCCTTTTCCCCCATTAGGACTAAAGAGATTTTCAATTATGCCTTGCCACCGCCTACATTTGTCTTTATAAACTGCAATAAAGTGCAATAAAGAGAAACAAAATGCATATACCAAAGCAAGAAATATTCCACTAAATTTTCCTTAACTTTTGTTTTATTCTTTTAATTTTGAACTCTAATATAAGGAAATCCTATTTTGTCAAGTCTTATTAATCCTTTATACTTATCTAGAATGCTATTCTCATCGAATTCCTGAAAACCTTTCCTCATACCTTCTTCTGCTAATTTGTCTGCAAGCGCATTAGCTTTCCTAAATATGTGAATAATTTCTCCTTTGAGTTCAATTACTAATTCTTTTATCTTATTAATATCTTCATCTAACCTCTATAGCACTATTTTGTCTTTCACTAGGTCTACTAAAAGACTCGAGTCTACCTGTATTTGAATTTTGCTAAACCCATTTTCTTTGCAAATTTGAAGACCCTTATATAGGGCCATTGTTTCTGAGTGCAAGACTGAAGAGGCTATTCCTCTCATTGTAAATGCCTTAATTACGCTACCTTCCTCATTTCTTATTACTCCTCCACCTCCTGCCATTCCCATGTCTCTTTTAAAGCTTCCATCTGTAATCAAGATAAGGTAGTCTTTTAGAGACTTTCTCCACTTAATAATTTTAATAGCTGGAGGTTTTCTAAGGCTTGTGGAAAGGCCTCGTGACTTTTTTTCATCAATGTCCTTATTTTTTAGTTTTATCAGGTTGCTTGCTGTTATGAATGCGCTTTCTCTTTTAATCTCTTCTAAGATGTTCTCATAGCTCATCGGGATATTCTCAAAATGACTTTTATTTCTAGCTTTCCATATGCACCATATTGTAATATGAGGGATATATTGTTTGAGCCATTTGAGAATTTTATTCTTGGTGCGCTTTTAATCCCAACTTTCTAATCTACTAATAAGATTTCCTGCTTCTGTTTCTAGTCTGCCCCACAATTTATCAGCTATTGTTCCTGTAGAAAATAAGTGCTCAATACTTTCTATCTCCTTTCTACAACATTCACATCTAGAGGCTAGCCTTATTCCCTTTCTTTGTATATTCTCATCTACTGGTATGGCTTTTGCATGAAGTTTCCACACAAATAAATTAATTTTTTGTGGGATCTCTTTTAACCATAATCTTTCGTAAATATCCTGTGACTGCCTTTTTCTTCTTACTAAATTTTTTGCGCTCTTTAATGTGAAAATTCTTTGAGCATTAAGCTTCCATTTCCATCCTTTACTTGTCAGAATCGCATGATTTTCTACTATAATTTTCTGTTTATTCATTAATTTCCAACTTTTTGATGCCTTTCTAAAATTAACCGACTTATCCCCAAGCCTGTATCTAGCTTTTATATATGCAACCCAAAGACTCCCATTTTATTTTACTCTTCACCAATTCTTGCAAGCCCACGCTTTAGTTATATCTACTAGTATGGAGAATCCTAATCCAGCTTCTTCCTTAGGGTAACATAAATCTTGCCATTTTTTCTAGTGAAGCTTATTTTTTATTCTTTTTTCCCCCATAAGAAATTTGTCATTTCTCTTTCTATTTTTTTAACTATGCTTTTTGGTGGCTGCTTCGACATTAAAACATGCGTTAGAGAACTTTGAAGTACATGTGTTATAAGTGTAATTCTTCCTACCATACTTAACAGATTCACCTTCCAACTCGCGATTTTATTTCTTATCTTATCCACTAAGAATGATAAGTATGCCTCCTTCACCCTTCCTTCATAAATTGGGCATCCTAGGTATATAAGAGCCCCCTTTGCTTGCACGAAACCAGTGATTCTACTAATCCTTTGAGAGGTAATTTCTGATGTATTTTTGGACATAATAAATTGACATTTATTCTTATTCAATGCTTGTCCTATTTCTTCCTCCAAAGACTACAAAAATATCATCATATTTTTCAATGATTTACTAATGGAATTTGTGAAGATGATAATATCATCCGCATATGCCAGACAATTCACATGAGGAGTGTGCCTGGGCTGCTTGAAAGCAATGATTTTACCCCTTCTCATTTCCTCTTTTAAGCTAACTATAAATAGTTCTAAATATATATTGAATAAAGCAGGGGAGAGAGGATCTCCCTGCCTGAGTCCTCTTGTTGGTTTAAATTCACCTCCTACATTTCCATTTACTAGAAGTTTTACCCATGCACTTGAGACACACCTATACATCAAATCTATCCAGTATTCTGAGAAACCCAACTTTCTCATGAGATAACATAAAACATCTCATTCTACTCTATCGAAAGCTTTAGCCCAATCCAATTACAGAATAACATTTCCGCCTCTCACTTTTGCTCCTATTTCTCTCATCATTTTTGATGCTAAGTTTATATTTTCCACCATCAATCTGTTTTTTACAAAACCTACCTGCTCAGGTGATATAGTATTAGGGAGAATATTGCTTATTCTATTCTGTAATATTTTAGTTAAAATTTTAAAGACAGAATTACATAAACTAATTGGTTTATAATCTTCCTCCCTCTGCGGGTTATCTTTCTAAGGTATCAACACAATGAAGGAAATAGCCCAAGATTTTGGAATTTCAGCACCTACAAATATCCATTCAATGGATGCAAGTAGATCAGTTTTAATGATATCCCAACTTCGTTGAAAAAAACCATTATTCCAGCCATTCAGACCTGCAGCACTATCTTTGTCTGCACTAAATACTGCTTCTTTAAGCTCTTCTTCCTTCAGAGGTTCACCTAAAAGATTATTCTCCTTTTCTGATACTTTTTTTACAATGTTTCCCATTAACTTATCTTTTCTAACCATGCCTTGTCCGCATAAGATACTTTTGAAGTGATAATGTAATATATTTTTTATCTCCTCCTCCTTTTCTATCCAATCCCCATTTGTTGAGCACAACCCTTTTATTTTACTTTTTTGAATTTTAATTTTTGTCATTGCATTAAAAAATTTTGTATTTTTATCTCCGTCTTTTAACCACTTAACTTTCGCCCTCTGTTTCCAGAAGAATTCCTCTATATGCATTTTGAGTCTCAATTCTACTTTAGCTTTATTGTGTTTTATTCTATCCTCTTGACTAGAAGTTTGTTCATATTTTATTTCTAAAGTAGCAACTTCCTGTTCAGCTTCTTGAATTTTTTTATTTAAATTTCCAAATATCTCCTTATTCCATTTGTTCAACGTCCATCTTAAGCTACGTAGTTTTTTAGCTAAGATTTGTATCGGGTTCCCCAAGAATGAACTCTTCCATGTTTCCCTTACTACTTTATCATATTCCTTATGCAATCCCCACATATTTTGAAAGACGAAGCCTTTATGACTACTCTTGCTTTCTTGGAAGGATAACAAATGTGGGCTATGATCTGAGAAGGTTCTATTTAAATGTTTCACCTTTATTCCTCCCAACTTATCCAGCCATTGCGAATTAAAAAGAACTCTGTCTAGCCTGGACCAAATTACCCCTCTCTTTCTCCAGCTATTACACCATGTGTAATTCGATCCTAAGAAATCTGTTTCCAACAGATTCGCTCTAGCAATAGCCTCATTAAACTGGGCTATTACTGTCTTATCCGGCTGTCTTCCACCATTTTTCTCATTGAAGTTTCTAATCGCATTAAAATCTTTTTTGATGATCCACAGGGAGTTTCTTGTGGCTAAACTCCCCATCTCCTTCCATAGGGGTTTTCTTCCCTCCTTCGTACTCTTCGCATAGACTACTGAGAAAATTACTATTGGCTGTTTTTGGAAATTAAAAGTAATTATTTGCTCATCTTCCGCAACTACCTCTAAATCTACGTTCTTTCTCCACATAACCCATAACTTACTGTTACGATTTGAGAAAGCCTTATCTAAGCCGATCTTTTCTTTGTATTTCTCTAATTGATTTCTATCCACCATTGGTTCAGCTAGAATGACAATTTTTAAATTATGAATTTTAATTAATCTTTTAATTCTATTTATCCTTAGAGCATTTGCCACTCCTCTTATATTCCAAAACAAGCTGTTAAACATATCTACGTATCCCTAGCTTGAGCTCTTGTCATACATTTGCTTTCATACTTCAAGTTTTTGTATTTTTTTTTATTTCTATTGGACTTACTTGAGCTAGATGGCACTATTTCAAATTTATTTAGTACGCTTATATTTTCTAAGCTTCTTCCCATTTGCTTGATTTTTTCTATAGCTGATTGTTTTTCTTGTTGGCTATCCTTGAGCGTTTCCTGCTTTGAAGATATTAAATCCTCATAACAAAAATTATAATTCAGATTACCTCCCTCATTTTTATTATTAATGCAATGCCAACTTTTCGCCTCTGACTCTTCTTCCGAAAGTAAATCATCCTCCTCCCAATTAAAAGGCTTCAAATTCTCTTCTAAATGTGCTTCACCTCTAAATTCCATCCTCTTCTTTCTAAGATTTATCATGTTTTCTTTTCCCCCTTTTTTTCTACCCCAACAACCCACTTCTCCTCTTCAAGCCACCTTCTAATCTCTTCTCTCTTCTTCCTTCCTAGGACTTTTCTCTATCTCATCTCACCCCCATTTTCCATCATTTCTGGTCCCTCTTCACTATATTCTGCCCCCCCTTCTCCCTGACTCTTTTCCAGCTCCCCCCGCTCTGCTTCATTAACCTCCTTCCTTTATATTTCTCGAAAATCTTTCTCCTCTATCCCATGTTCTAAGCTCTGTTTCTGTATCTCATCACTTGTGTTCTCCCCTCTACTCCTTCTCGCCCATACTTCTTTTTCCGTCCTATTTCCCTTCTACATTTCCCCAGCATGCAGTCATCCTGCCCATGCCCTAGTTTAAGACAACTTAGACAGTAAAATGGCATGGCCTCTGGGATAGTTTCCTGCCAGAAACCATTAGCAAGATCAGTGCCTATCCACAGCCTCTTTGGAGGGGGAGACTTGAGGTTAGTTTCCACGCCTATTCTAGCCATGCTTGGCCTCGTCATCAAGGCCGTGGCTTCATCCAGTAGAAGCGGAGTACCCAAACAACAAGCAATTGAGTAGAGAGATTGCTTATTAAACAAATGTATGGGGAGTTTGGGTAATAAAACCCATACCAGTGTGATAGAGGACTCCTCCAATGGTGAAAATTCTGGCATCCACTTGAAGACTCACATTGGATAGCCCACTATGCTCCATGTTCCTCTAAGCCAAACTCTGAGGAAGTCATCCTCTTCTCTGAATTGCAGGAACGTGTGCTTACCGTCGTAGTTAGCTATCTTGACCCTTTCGCCCAGCTTTAAGGAAGCAACAAAATCATATATATCTTTGAAATCAGGTCTTCAGTGTGAGAATTTAGCAATGAGGATGTGTTTGAACGGGACAGCAAGCTTGTTCATCTCGTCATTTGAAAAAATTATCGCCGGGGTTCCTTCTTTCATGACAAGCTTCGGATACAAGACCGCCGGTTCATTATTATTGTAGGAGAAAGACTTTTTGATGAAGAGGGAGCTAATTGGCTCCATTTTCAGTTACAGATTGAGCTTGTTTTGCACAACAATGAGGTTTTTAAAGAAATCGTGACTGTATCACCGGAGATCCTTCTAGGTTTTATATTTCATGTATCTAGTGATAGATAGGTTGTACATGTCATCTATTTGCCTATCACTTTCTCTATATATGTGTATGTCTATCTGTCTATCTATCTATCTATCTATATATCTATCTATCTTTTTATCTTTGTATCTCTCTCTGTTTATCTATCTATCTTTCTATATATTTGTATGTCTATATATATATATCTATCTATTTGTGTATCCTTTGTTTATCAATCTAACAATCTACTTGTCTATATATTTATCAATATATCTATCTATCAATATATCTTTTTATCTATTTGACTATCTATCTATCTCTCTATCTATTTGATAATCTATCAATCTATATGTCTATCTATTTGTAATTCTATTTATCTATCAATCTATCTATCTGTAAATCAATCAATCAATCAATTCTATCTATCTATCAATATGTCTATCAATATATCCATCAATCTGTTTATCAATCTTTCTATCAATCTATCTATCAATTTGTCTATATAGGTGTCTATATATTTGTCTATCTATCTATCTATGTGTCTATCTATCAATTAATCTATCTATCTATCTATATATCTACTTGTCTATCTATTTATTTGTCTATCTATCTATATATCTATCTGTCTGTCTATCTATATATTTTTATATCTACATGTCTAACTATATGTCTATCTATTTATCTTTTTCTTTATCTATCTATATATATATCTATCTACATGTCTATCTACCTAATATACTTATCTATCTATCTATTTATCTATCTATCTATTTATCTATATGTCTATCTATATTTCTAATTATTTGTCTATATATTTAACTATCTATGTATCTCTCTATCTATCTATATTTCTATATATCTATTTGTCTATCTATTTGACTATCAATCTGACTATATATCTATCTTTCAAACATCCAATCAATATATCTGTCAATCTATCTATCTATATATATCTTTCTCTATCTTTCTTTCTTTTTTATCCGTGTGTCTATCTGTCTATCTATATATCTATCGATCTTTCTAACTCTCTATTTTTCAAAATATTTATTAATCTGTCTATCTAAGCATCGATCAATCTATCTATCTTTCTTTCTTTCTTTCAATCTTTCTATCTATTTTTTTATCAATCTATCTAAAATCTTTTGATCTATCTTTTTATCTATACCTCTATCTATAAATTTCTCTATATTTTTATTTAACTATCAATCTATCTATCTATTTCTTTATTAATTCTTCTATTAATCTATCTATCAATTAGTCTATCATTCTCTCTATCAATATGTCTATCTATTTGTTTATTAATCTATGTATCAATCATTCTATCTATCTCTCTATTTATATATTTGTCTATCTATCTATTTATTTTTTTGTCTATCTATCATTCTATCCATTAATCTAAAAGTCTATCTATTTGTTTTTATATCTTTCTATCTATCTATATGTGTATCAATCTAAATATATATCTATCTATATGTCTATCTATTTGACTATCTATGTATCTATTTATTTATGTTTCTATCTGTTTGTCTATGTATCTATCTATCTATTTGTCTATTTATATGTTTATCTATCTATCAATCTATCTGTCTATCTATTTGTCTAATTATTTGTCTATCAATTGATTGATCTATCAATCTATCTATATATCTGTCTATGTATATGTCTGTTTATCTATCTATCTTTCTTTCTTTCAATCTTTCTGTCTCTATATTTTTTTATCTATCTGCCTATCTATTTATCTAATTGTCTATCTATATATTTGTCTATATATGCGTCTATTTATATTTGACTATTTGTCTATCTGCCTATCAATCTCTCTATCTATTTATCTACCTATCTATTTATTTATCTCTCTATCTACCTAGATATCTATCTATCTGTCTATATATGTGTCTATCTATCTATCTATATGTCTGCCTGTTTGTCTATCTATCTATTTATCTGCCTCGCTTTCTACCTATCTATCTATTTGTTTATCTATCTATATATTTATATTATCATACAATCTATCTATCTTTCTTTTTGTCTATCTATCTATCAATCTAACTATTTATTTACATGTCTATCTATTTATCTATCTATTTGTCTATTTATCTATCTATATATCAATCTATCAATATAATTGTCTATCTTTCTATCTAATTGTATATCTACCTTTTTATCTTAATGTCTATCTATTTGTTTAAATGTTTTTCTATCTATTTATCTAATAATATTTCTTTCTATCTATCTAATAAATTATTTATCTATCAATCAATCTATCGATCTATCTACATATCTATCTCACTATATACTTGTATATAAATTATGACTATCAATCTATTTATCAATGTATCTATTATGCTGCTTATCAATTTGTCATGATAGATAGTTAAATAGATAGAAAGATTTATAAACACATTGATATATAGATATATAGAAATATAGATATACAAAAAGATAGATAGACAATTAGACTGATAGGTAGGTAAACAAAATGTATGACATATAGATAGGCATACAGATAGATAGTTAGATGTATAATCATATATATAGACTAAAATATAGATAGATAGATAGATAGACAAATGGAAATACATGTTGATAGATAGATTGATCGATATACAAATAATTAGATAGATGAATAAAGGGTTTGATAGATATTTTAATAGATAGATTAATAGATAGATTGATAGATAGATTCATACACAAATTAAAAAGATAGATAGATTGAAAAAAATATAGATAGAGAGATAGATAGATAGATAGATAGAGAGATATATAAATAGATAGATAGATAGACAATAAGTATATAGACAGATAGAGACACATATAGATAGACAGATAGATAGATATATAGATAGAAAGACAGATAAATATATAGACAGATAGATAAATAGATACAAAGATAGATTGATCAAAATATTGACAGATAGATAGAGAGAAAAATATATAGATAGATAGATAGATAGACAAAATATAGGGAGACATATACATAGACATTGAAATAAATAGATTGTTAGATAGATAAATAGATAGATAGATAGTCATATATATAGATAGATAGATAGATAGATAGATAGATAGATAAATAGAGGTATATATAGATATACTGATAGATATATAGATATATAGATAGATATATAGGTAGAAAGGTAGATAAATAGATAGTAAGATAAATAAATAGTTAGACAAATAGATAGATGAATAGATAAATAATTATATACATAGATAGATAGATAGACATACAAATAGAAAGATAAATATTTAAATAGATAGATAGATAGATAAATACATAGGCAGATATATAAATAGTTAGATATACAACTAGATAAGTAAAAAGATAGACATAAACATAGAAACATAGATAGGCATAGAGATAACCAGATAGATAGACATATAAATTTAAAAATTGATAGAATATTGATAAATAGTTTAATAAATAGATAGATTGATTGATAGATAGATTGATTGATTGTCAAATTGATTGACAAATTGACAAATTAATAGACATATAGATATACAAAATGAGAGACATATACAGAGATAGATATATAGATAGATAGAAAGATAGATAATAGTCAGATTTTTAGACAGATATATAGGAATTTTATTAGACAAATAGATGGACAAATACATAGAGAGAGACAAAGAGATAGAGATATATATATACATACAGCTAGATATATTTTGATAGATAGATAGAAGATATTTAGAAAGATATTTAGAAAGATAAATAAATAGATAGATAGATACATAGATGAATTTATACAAAGAATGATGGTCAGATAGATAGATAATCTGATAGACAATTTGATTGACACAAAGATAGATAAATAGATATACACATAGATAGACAAATAGGAAGATAGATTTTTAGTTTTATAGATAGATGAATAAATAGATAGATATATAGAAAGATAGTTAGATACATAGATTGATAGATAGATAGAAAGATAGATATATAGACAAATAGATATATTACTAGATAGATAGAAATATAGACATATCGATAAACCAAAAGATAGATAGATAGATACATAGAGGAAATAATAGAAAGAAAGAAAGATAGATAGATAAATATATAGATTGAAAGATTGATAGATAGATTGATAGACAAAATGAACTAAGGATAGATAGATAGATAGATAGAGAGAATGAAATACATACAGATAAAAAAATAGATAGACATATAGATAGATAAATATGTAAGCAGATAGATAGATTGATTGATTGATTGACAAATAGATAGACATGAAGATTGATAGATAGACAGACAAATAGATAGATAGATATATAAAAAAATAGACAAAGAGATAGATAAATAGATAGTTAGTTAGTTAGAAAGAAAGAAATATAGATAGATAGATAGGTTGGTAGATAAATAAACATTTTAACAAACAGACAGAAAGATAGATAGGTAGATACATATATAGACCAATAGTTATATAGAAAAAATGTTCGAGAGATAAATAGATGGATAAATATTTAGATAGATAGACAGATAGATAGTCAAATAGACAAAAAAAAGACTGATAGTTAGACAAACATACATATAGATAAATAGATCGATTGGTAAATAGATAGATAGATAGATAGACAAATTGATTGATTGATTAATATACAAATAGATAGATAAATAGACAGACATATAGACAGATAGATAGAAAGAAAGTCTAATAGAATCATAGATAGAAAGTTAGACAAATAGAGAGATAGAGAGATAGAAAGATGATTAGATAGACAAATAGAATGATAGATATATAAATTGTTAGAGAGATTAATAGATTGATTAATACATAGATAGATAGACATATATATAGACAGATGGATAGACAGATTGATATATAGATGTATGATAGTTTGATAGAAATATAGATAGATAGATAGAGATAGATAAAAAGATTTATAGGCATATAAATAGATAAATAGATATATATACAAACATATAGATAGATAAATAGATAGATAGACAAATAGATATATAGATAGATATATAGTCAAATATAAAGACAGATAGAGAGATAGATAAATAGATAGATAGATAGACAAATAGATAAACAAATAAATCTATAAATATATAGATAGATAGATAGATAGAATGATAGATAGATAGATAGACAAATAGATAGATATATAATATACAGATAGATATATATAAATGTTGATAGATAGATAGATAGAAAAATAGATATACAAATAGATAAATAGATAGATAGATAGATAATATACAGATAGATACTCATATAGACAGAAAGATAATTAGATAGATAGATAGATAGACAAATAAATAGAAAGATCCAAAGACAAAAACATATATAGATAAATAGACAGATTGATAGAAAGATTGATAGATAGATAGATTGATTGATTGATAGAAAGATTGATAGATAGGTTAATAGATCGATTGATAGATAGTTTGATACACAAATTGATAGACAAGTAATATGATTGATTCATAGATAAAATGATATATAGAGAGAGTAATAGATAGACAAACAGAAAATAAATAGATAGAGAGGCAGATACATAGATAGATAGATAGACAAATAGACAGATAGTCATAAAGAAATAAATATAGATGATAGAATGGTAGATAGATAGATTGATAGATTTATTGATAGATTGATTGATAAAAATATAAATAGACAGATACACACACACACACACACACACACACACACACACACAAACACACACACAAATAGAGACAAAATGATAAATTTATAGATAGACAAATTGATAGATGATAGATAGATAGATAAACAAATAGATAGATATATAGAAAAATAAATAGATAAACATATAGATATACAAAAAGAAACATAGATAGATAGACAGAATGATAGTTTGATTGGTAGATAGGTAGATAGATTTATATATAAATTGATATAAATATTGATAGACAGATTTATAGATAAATTGATAGACTTATAGATAGATTGATTAATTGATAGATTAAAAGATAGAAAGATATACAAAAAGATAGACAAATAGATAGAGAGACGGATAGATAGTTATATAGACAATCAGATAGATATATTGATAAATAAATAGACAGATAGATATATATATATATATATATAGACAGATTTATAGATAGACAAATAGACATATAGATAGATAGATAAATAGATACACTAGTAGATAGTCAAATAAATAACCAGATAAATAGATAATAATATAGTTAGATAGATAGATAAAAAGATAGATAGTTCGATTGACATAATGATAGACAAATAGCTAGATTGACACATAGATAGATATATATATATAGGCATTTAAATAAAAAATAGATAGATAGATAGATAGACAAATAGATAGATTGATTTATTGAAAAAAAGATAGATTTATAGATATATAGATATATAGATATGTAGAATGATAGACAAATTTATAAAAAGATAAATAGACAAATATATAAATAGATAAATAGATAGACATATAGACCAATAGAAAGACAAATATATAGATAGATAAAATGACAGATAGATAGATTGATAGACAGGTAGATAGACAAATATTTAGAAAATTAGATAGATGGTTTCAATAAAAGATTGATAGATATATTGATTGACAAATTGATAGATAGATAGTTAGATTTTTTGATAAATAGATAGATAGATAGACAAATAGATAGATATATAAATCAACAAATTATTCGACAGATAGAGAGATTTATAGAAAGACAGATAGATATATTGATTGATATACATTTAGATAGACAGATAGATAGAAGATAGATAGAGAAATAGATTGCTAGTTAGATAGACAAGTAGATAGGAAAAGAATTAGATAGTTAAATAAATAGATTGATATATATATATATAGATAAACAAATATATAGATAGATAGATCGAGATATTGATATAAAGAAAGAAAGATAGATAGATATATAGATAGATATATAGATAGATACATAAATAGGAAAGTAGATAGATAGACTAATAGATAGATAGATAGATAATAAGATAACTAGTTATATATATACACACAGATAGATAGGCAGTAAGATAAACAAACAGTTAGTTAGATAGATAGACAAACAGATAAAACAACAAATAAATAGTAAAATAGATAGATTGATATATAGACAGACAGACATATTGATTAATTGATAGATAGATAGAAATATAAATAATTTGATAGACAGATTGATAGACAGTTACATAGAAAAATTGATAGATAAATAAACTGATAGATATATAGACAAATAGATAAACAGAAAGATTGATAGATAGATAGATAGACAGGTTGATAAATAGAATGATATACAAATTGATTGATAGATTGATATACATATTGATAGATAGATTGATAGATATATTGATAAATAAATAAATAGATTGATTGATATATTGATAAATAGATAGATTAAAAGATAGATAGATAGATAGACAGAAAGAAAGATAAATGGATAGATAGATAGACATTTAAATAGACAAATAGATAGACCGATAGATAGATAGATATATAAATATTTTATTAGACTGATATATAGCTATATAGATAAAAAGATAGATAGATAGGTAGATAGATAGACATATAGATAGACAGATAGATATACATATAGATAGATATATATATAGAAATATAGATAGATAGATTGATAAATAAACATATAAATAGACAAATCCATAGATAGATAGATAGATCGATAGATAAATAAATAAATAGACATACATACACATAGAGAGAGAGAGATAGATAGATAGATAGATATATATATATATATATATATATATATAGATACAAAGAAAAGTATAAAATAGATAGATATATAGATAGAAAGTCTAATAGAATCACATATAGAAAGTTAGACAAATATAGAGAAAGAGAGATAGATAAATTATTAGATAGACAAATAGAAAGATAGATAGATAGTTAGATACATTAATATATTGACTAATAGATAGATAGATAGATACACAAATATATAGATAGTTGGGTAGACAGATTTATAGAAAGATTAAGATAGATAAAAAGATTAATAAGTAGATAGATAGATAGATAGGTAGATAGATAGACATACATATAGATAGAAAGATAGAGAGATATATAGATAGACAGACAGACAGATAGATATATAGACAAATAGAAATATAAATAAGAGATAGATAAATAGACAGACAGATATACAAATAGATAAACTAATAAATCAATATAAATATAGATGGATATATATACAGAATGATAGATATAAAGATTGATAGAGATATAGACATGCAGATAAACAAATAGGTAGATAGATTAGATTGATGGATAGATAGACATATAGATAAATAGATAGATAGATAGATATATAAAAATATAGATAGTTAGACAAATAAATAGAAAGATAGAAATACAAAAACATATATAGATAAATAGATAGATTTTTAAAGAGATTGATAGACAGATATATAGACTGATATATAGATGGATTGATAAAAGATTGACAGATATATTATAAACAGGTTGATAGATAGATTGATAAATAGTTTGATACATAGATTGATAGATATATAATAAGATTGATTCATAGATAAATTGATATATATATATATATATATAGAGAAAAAGATAGATAGAAAGACTAATAGATAGATAGATAAACAGACAGACAGATAAATAAATAAATAGATAGATAGAAAGATTGATAAATAGATAAATAGATAGACAGATAGACAGATACAAAGATATATAGATGATAGAATGATTGATAGAATGATTGATAAAGAGATTAATAGATACACACACACACAAATACATAGATTGAGACACAAAATGATAGATTTATCAATAGATAAATCAATAGATAGATAGACAGAAAAAAAATAGATAGATAGATAGACAAATAGATAGTTAAATAGATAGACATACAAAAAGAAACTAAATAGATAGACAAATTGATAGATAGATTGGTAGATAGATAGATAGATTTATATATATATATATATTGATATATAGATTGATAGATAGATTTAAGATAGATTGATAGACATAAAGATATATTGATTAATAGATAAATTAAAAAATAGAAAGATGTACAAATAGATAGTCAAATAGATAGAAAGATGGATAGACAAATAGATAGACAAACACATAGATATATAGATAAATAAATAGACAGATAGATAGATAGATAGATAGATATATATATATAAACACACACACACACACACACAGATAGATAGATAGATAGATATATAGAAAGATAAACATATAGATAGGCAAATTGATATATAGATAAATAGATAATAATATAGTTAGATAGATAATTGAAATATAGATAGATAGATAGACATAATGATAGATAGATTGACAAAATGATAGATAGACACATATATACATACATAGATAGATAGATAGATACATAGATATTTATATAAAAAAATAGATAAATAGATAGATAGACAAATAGATAGACTATTATATTGAAAGAAAGAAAGATAGATATATAAAGATATATATATGTAGATAGATAGACAAATAGATAGAAAGATAGATAGACAAATAAATAGATAGATAGACAGATAGACATATAGACAAATAGAAAGACAAATACATAGATAGATAAATAGACAGATAGATTAATTGATTGATTGACAGATTGATAGACAAATAGATAGACAAATATTTAGATAAATAGATAGATGGTTTGAAAGAAAGATTGATAGATAGAGTAATTAACAATTTGATATATAGATAGTTAGATTGTTTGATAAATAGATGGACAGATAGACAAATAAATAGATAGATAAATCAACAAATTATTAGATAGATAGAGAGATTTATAGATCGACATATAGATATACAGATTGATATACATTTAGATAGACAGATAGATAAAAGATAGATAGACAAATAGATAGATAGTTAGATACACAAGTACATAGGAAAAAAATTAGATAGTTAAATAAATAGATTGATAGATAAATATATAGATAGATAGATTGATAAATCAATAGACATATAGATAGATTTATAGATCGAGATATTGATATAAAGAAAGATATATAGATAGATATATATAGATAGATAGATATATATATATATATATAGATGCATAAATAGACAAGTAAATAGATAGATAAATAGATCGATACATAGACTAATAGATAGATAGATAGATATATAGATATACAGATTGATTGATTGCAATATAGACAAATAGATAGTTATACAGATAGACAAACAGATAAAAATACAAATAGATAGTAAAATAGATAGAACGATATAAAGATAGACAGACTAGCAAGTATTCAACCAGAGAGACAATCAAGTTGGTAGGCAGACATAGAGATATACAAACAAACAAATATACATATAAAACGATAGAAAATAAACAAATAGACAAACAGACAAACATATAGACAAATTGATATATAGACAGACAGACAGATAGATAGATAGTCAGACAGACAGATAGATAGATATATAGATAATTTCTTAGAGTGATTGATAGACATATAGATAGAAAAATTTATAGATAAATAAACTGATAGATAAATAGACAAATAGAGAAAAAGAACGATTGATAGATAGATAAACAGGTTGATAAATAGAATGATATACAAATTGATAGATTGATTGATATACATATTGATAGATAGATTAATAGATATATTGATATATAGATAAATAGACAGATTAATATATAGATTAATATACAGATTAATAGATAGATTAATAGATAGATAGATATACTGACTAAATGACTGATAGATAGATAGATAGATAAACATTTAGATAGATAAATAGATAGACAGATAGATAAATAGATATATAAATATATTATTAGACTAATATATAGCTAGATAGATAGATTGGTAGATAAAGAGTCATATAGGTAGACAGATATATATATATATAGAAATATTGATAGATTGATTGATAAATAGACATATAGATAGACAAATCGAAAGACAGATTGATTGATTGATTAATTGATTGATAAAAATATAGATAGACAGATATATATATTTTTTATTTATTTATTTATTTATTTATTTATATGTATATAGATGGATAGATAGAGAAATAAATAGGTAAACACACAGATAAATAGATGTATAGACAGATAAATAGGTAAATGTAAAGAAAGATAGATATACATATAGAAAGACAACTAGATAGATAGAAAGAAAGATAGATAGATAAGTTGTTAGATAGACAGGTAAATATATAGATAGTTATATAGATAGATAGATGGATGGATAGACAAGTTTATAAATAAATAGATAGACAGATATATAAACATATAGATAGATTTATAGATAGACAGATAGATATACTATTAGATAGAAAGATATATATATTGATATATATATAGATACATAGACAATTAGTTAAACATATAGATAAACTGATATTTAGGCAGATAGATAAAAAAATAAATAAATAAACTTAT